>VZRQ01002666.1:871522-947324 GCA_013397975.1 Machaerirhynchus nigripectus | reverse complement strand
CCTGCCTGTCTGCTTCCTTTGTGCCTCAGCTCTGACTTTTCCCACCTCTGCCTGACTCACAGGCCTCTTGGGTGAGACAAAGCTCCAAGATTGGTTTCTGCCTGGTTAATGACTAACAGGAGGCTTTATTTTCTGCCCTCCCTATTTATAAAGACTCCTGTTGTAGAGAAGGTAAAGGTAACACATAATTGTGCAGAATGACTCTCATGTGTGTGCATTTATATTTAAAGGTATGTATGCGTATTTTAAAACTCCTTGAGAACTGCTTTTGAAATGGCAAAATTTGCTACTTAATCCTCTAAGATAAGAAGTTTAACTCAACCATGTGTAGAAACTCTCCTGGTATTTATGGCTGATATTACATACTTTAGAAAGTTGCTTCAGATTTCTTACAGTGGAGCATGTGACTGAAAATAAGATGTATTTCACTTGCTCAATAACAACTGAGGCCAGAAGTCTCTTTGCAAACACAGCAACCCTAATCCTTTCAGGCTTTACACAAATCCTGAAAGATACATGTCAAGCAGTGGAAGAGCTTCATGTCTTGTGTGTCTTCTCTTTCCCTGTTCTTTGACTGTCTGTTCCTTTGCAGAAGGGGCTCACAAGGGAAAGCTGCTCTGTGCCTCCACTGTCACTATTCCCAGTCCTGTCTGCTCAGTTACATTGCTGGGATTTTTGAATTGCAGCAACCGAGGTACTCACTCATCTTTCCTTCCACCAGTTCTGCTGCAGCGCTAACCTTGGTTAGGCTGGACTAGCCAAGGACTGGAATAATCTTAAACTGCTGCAGTTTTTTGACTAACACACCCTGAAGCTGAGCTTTGGCATCAGCAATACCTCAGGTGAAAGCATTTTTAAGACCATTAACATCACCAAGGCAGTACCAAGTCAGTGTAGTAACCTTTTATTTAACATTAATTAGTTTTCAAAGGCTAACAATGCTAACAATGAGCTTGGTCTTGTCTAGGGCACCGTTTGGTTCTCCTAGCTTTGGTTCTCCTGGCTCTTCATATGTACAACTATTGACTTGAACACAGCAGCTTGAACTTGTCTCTTGTAGGACATAGTATTTGCTGGTTGTGTTGGGTGGGTGAGGGAAGGGAACAAGCTTTCAAAATCCTTTATATCCCACTGAAAATGGAACCCCTTCCAAAAGCATCACTGCAGTGACAATTCTGTCCTTTCTTTTCTTTCCCAGCTGTTGTGCACCTTGCTTTCTTCTCTCACCTGGAATTTTGTCTGCCTGTTGCTCCAGACCTTTAACATCCTGAGGACTCTACTGCTGCCATCCTATCTAGTTACCTATGTGGCTCAGCTCTTTGTTTTGCTGGGTGAAAAAGCTGGGAAAATCCTGGGCTCCCTGAGGCTGGAGAGCAGAGGACTCTTGTTTTCTGCCTTGGGGAGGAAGCTGGAGCTGAGTGAAGCTCAGAGGACCCACCTCAGGGTGAAAATAAAGCAGGGACTCCCATGGCAATCCAAGTCAGCGTCGGTGACAGCTACTGCAGCATGGCAGAGAGAGGGGAATTCTCTGAATGAGAAGCCCACTCAAGACTAAGTGGGCACCTACTCAGATCACCACGGCTGCTTTCAGAGTGTTGCCTGCCTAAATATGAAAAGGATGACAGCAGCCAGTTTCTTGTCCACTCTGCTCCCCTCCCACCTCAGAGGAATAAGCTCCTTTTTTACAAGGACCAAGCATTCCACCAGCACCAGTGATAGTTTCTGCTCACCACTACTAATCTTTGATTTCAAATAAATAAGGTCAAGGCAATCTCTCTCTGTAGTAGTTCTTACTGGATTTTAAATGCAGTTCAGCCCAAGGATTATTACACTCATAGTCCAATTAGCGCCTTTCTGATCTGCAGCTTATCACTTCTCAAAGTAGGAAACGACTTTTCAACATTCGTGTCTAACTTATGAAGCAAGCCTACCTCCAATTAACAAGAAATAATTAAGCCCTCAGCAGATGCTGAGCATGCATGTCCCTGATTTCCGTTCAGGCTTTGTTTCTCAGCACAGCTGGCAGGCTGATGTAAGGCAGGTTACAGCCTAGAGAGGCACTCACCGACAGCGTGCTTTAACCAGCTATTGGAACCACAAGGAGGGTGACGAGCCTGAGATGAGCCATCGTTTTGTAGCCTAAGGGTTTATGCAGGTGCTGGGCTGGGAACGGAACAGCTGTGTGCTCTTGTGTTGATGCACACGTTCAACACGCTCTTTTGTTTTAAAGAGGACCTGAATTAGCAAGTCCCATCCCAATGAACACGCTGCCGCTTGTGGAAATCGTTGTTTCCGCTGCCCGTGTGCGGTGCCTGTCTCTCCAGAGCCTTACACGGGCACACCGTGCAACACCAGCCCGCAGCAACCATGAAACCTGCCCTGGTTGTGTTTGCCCTTCCCTCCCCGGCCCCTGAGCTCCGCGTGGCCAAATATTTGTCCATGCCCTTAAATAAAACTTGTCTGCCCGCATCTTTATTTTCGCAGCTCCTTTCTTTAGAAAGGAAAACACAAAGGAAAAAGAAAAGCTGTTTGCCGAGGACATCCCCCTCTCCCGGGAGGGAGCTTCGGGGCTCTTCTCCAGCGGGGTTCCCCCGCTCCTTCCCCCGCCCGCCGGCGGCGAAGGGGAAGGGTTGGATGCTCCCGGTAGATGCGGAGGGAGCGGGGCGAGCTCCGGAGGGGCGGGACGGGGGCGGAGGGAGGAAGGGTCTCCTCTCTCGCTCTCGCCTCCGCCGAGCTCCGCGCCCGGTCCTGGGCGGCTCCGGCCAGCGGGTGCCGAGCCGCGGGGTCGGGAGAGCCCCCTGCTCTCTGCTGCCGCTCCTTCTCCTCTTCCTCTCCGGCCCTTGTCCGCAGCGCTGACCGCTCCAGGTAGGCGCTGACCGCTCCAGGTAGGCGCTGACCGCTCCGGGTAGGCTGATGCTCGGCGCTGGTGGGGGGCTCCGGCCGTGCCCCGCAGCTCCGGGGGTCTGGATGCCGTAACGTCGTGCACTGCTGAATTGCCGCTTTTCTCACAGAATTTGGCTTCTGCCCCGTTGGGGAATGGGGTTATTGTCTTGGCTGTGCTGACATCTCAAAGCTGTCTTCCCTGAGCCAGTGAGAAGGGCGTTTGCTGGTAGGCTCGAGGTTTTCTCTTTACCTTTTCCACTACGTGCACTTAAAATGTGTTGGCAAGAAAGACTTAATCTTGCAGCTGCACCATTGAGGATGCCTCTATTATTGCAACCGAACCCCTGGGGATGATACCTCCTGTCTCTATGGGACTTCACTTTTTTAGGCTACTTGAATATTTTAGACTCTGTTAACCTCAGTTCAAAAAGAACCCCTGCTATCTCGAGGCAGTTACCAGAACACCACAGTTTAGGTTAAAAATGTTATACTGGGATCATCACTGTAAAGAAGTGGATAAACTGAGGTGAGTAAATAAACAATCCAAAGGTCTAGGAGAATATTGCTTCTTGTACTGCATGGTGATTTTCTAAGGGCTACCAAAGTATATGCTTTGTGTAGTTTTTAGTCTGTGTAAATACGCTCAGAATAGCTTTAGCTTGGCTGGGCTGGCTGTCCCTGGCAGTGTCACTGTAATAGCAGGTAGCTTGGTGCCAGCTTGCAAAAACCTGCTTGAGAAAGCTACTTTGAGGACTCCTAGTTCCTGCAGAGTTCCCCAGTACCACAGCTATGCTGATGGCACTAGTGGTTTAAACTTGGTTTTCCTGTCTCTGAGCTGAGAAATAATGCACAAATAAATATTTGGCTGTTAAGAATAGGTCTTTTGTGCGTGAATTTAGCTAAAAGTAGTATGGAAAGGGCATTTTGGTTCTGCTGTGGGTCTGTGCCTCTTACAAGAGGTTGGTACTGTGAGAACCTGGCCTGGAGAAGGGACACAGACCTACAGATGAGGGGTCTCGGTTTGAACCCTTTACTCTTTGTATTGTGATCCACATTTGTTAAAATATTTCCTTTCCCTGAATCTGGCTGTAATGCCTGCCCCTGTGCCTGTCTTTGCTGAGCATTTGGAGCTCACAGCCTGAATGGAGCATGACCTTGCAGCTGCCTTGTAGCCTGCAAGTGCTTGAACAGCATCCATGAGTTTGTGCTTTGAATTTCCTTTTGCTGTTGTGTGCAAAAGCTGTTTCCTGGGCATCAGCAAGAGAGCTTGCAGCCTTGGATGCTGTAGTAGAGCTTCTGCCAGTGTGGTTGTTTACAGTGACCTCAAATAATTTTGAATTTAATTCACCTGAGGGTCCCTTGTTCACCTGGTGCAGCATTTCTCGTAGGCATCCAGCAGCCTCTGTCCCAGAGCCCTGCCACACTGCAGCAAGCAGCTATTTTTCTCAGCTGAAAAGATACCAAAACCTGGATTGAACGCTTTGGAGCACAGCATTAGTGAGAGTCGGAATTTGGTAGTTCCTTCTGGCTTCAGTTAAGCCTCCTGGGAGGTGGAGGATGCATTTCTGTGTGCCAAACTGTGCTGTACGTGTTTTGTGACCTTTTGCACGTCACTTAATGTCTCCTTTTCTCACCCTTCTCATTTGCAAAGCCTTTACTTTGCAGGCACGTTGCACGGGTGGGGTCTGTTAAACATTAAGGCTCCGTTGGGAAGCATTGTATGTATAAAAACATAGATAACAATTTCTTTCTTCTTTGAGCTCAAAACTCTGGAAGAATTTGGTAAAAAGACCCAAACTCTAATGTAGTGTGAACTGAAGTGATCTAATGTGTTTTGGTGGATTTAAGTGATAAACATATCTCAAATCACTATGTCAAGGCATTTTGAAGGTCTTGCAGCATGTGGGGATCCCTAACTTGTCAGCAGGGCCTCTCTGAGTAACAGCTGGGTGAGCTGTGGCTGTTTACATCCTTCTCCTGCAGGAGTCATGGGATGATTTAACTTGGTTGACATCTGTTTCCAGTAAGGAGGAACTGGGGTTCTTGGGTCCAAGCTGCATGAAGAAAAATAACTCTGAAGGTTTGGCTCAAGATCCCAAGAGGGCGCAGCAGCAGCCGCCGAGCTCTTGGGTTAATCAAGACACATTTTTGAAGTCCTGTTTTTAATACTGAAAGGAAAAAACCATAACTGTTGCTTCCCACTTCCCAGCATCTTTGATTAGCTGGATAGAGAGCTGTGTTACTTGTCAAAGCTTTATAAACTGAAACGGGTGAGTGTCCAGCTTGCCTTAAGGAAAATATCACTCACTGGAGTGCTGAAATGGGAGCCCACAGAGGTGCTGGCACCTCAGTTCTTTACAAGACCCAGCTGGCCAAAGCCTTCAGAATCCTGCTCTGGTTTGTGTTTGGCCCTGCTTTAAGCAGGAGGCTGGCTAAGGTGGTGACCTGAGGAGCCCCTCACACGTGCTTGTGATGGTGTGAACTGCTCCAGGAGCAGTGCCCTTCCCTGTCTGCAGAGCAAAGGAGCCCCCACCCCTTCAGGGCCTCCTTAAAAAATCACTGTGTGACTTGCACTGGGTCTTCTCTTTCGGGTAAGGAGGCCACTAGGGCATACATGCGATGCACTCCTAGGTTTCTATGCACTTTAAAAGTTAGAAGCTACCATACCTGACCAGGAATGTGGTGTATTTTAGCTTCCTATACCTTTTAGGCTCTCAGCTCAGTAAAATATTTTCTTAATTGAGGATGTTATGGCCCATATGCTTCTATTTCAAGCCGTTTAAATGCTTTCAGTTGGAGACATAAAAATATCTTAGTTGTGACATGATGCTTGAGCCTTCCTGCTGCGCATGCAAAATCCATATGGCAGTGAGGCTTAATTGAAACCTGCTGGAGTTACTTTTCTCCTGCAACATTTTGTATGAAATATTCTTTATGCAGCTGGCTTGAAAGAACTACCTTTAATTAGATATTTCTAATCAATTAGTGCTTTTGGAAATTCTGTTCCTTTCCAAGAGTCATGACTTTGATTTAAGCAAAGTGCTTCAATTTGATAAACAACATATCAAGTACAGCCTGGGTGATTTAGTCATTATTTTACTCCACAGACTTTAGGTGTAAATCATCCACCACAGGGTGGATGTGTGATTGTGTGGGTAAGTCCTTCCAGGTGTGTTGTGTAGTGAAAAGCTTGTCTGAAATCAGAACTTGTTGCTTGAAGAGTTGGGTCTCTAAATTGGTTTGCGATTCAGATGTTTATAATATTTCCTGGTATTTGTTGCTGTTTGGTCAGACTGTTGGGTCAGTTTGCAGGGCCGTATGTTTTGTGATTGCAATTAAGATTGGAGAAAGAAATACAAAAGCTGATGTAGCTTAAAGCATACTCCCCAAAGTAGATTACTCCAAGAGTCTGGAATGTGTTGGTGGGAGGCTTCAGTTTTAGTGAGATGTTGCTCCGTGCATGCAGGAGTCCTTCCCTTCCTAAATAATTGTTTCCATCTGCATGGCTTATTCCATCAGCCCCCAGGGCTGCCAGTGCCTGGACTGCTGAGCTGTTAAAATCTGTGTCTCTTGTAAAAATGAGGATCTTTCTCACTAAATCTTCTGTGCCAGCTGTGTGCAAAGGGAACTTTGCTCTGGTCATACAGAAAAATAACAGGGCAACCCCCACTGGGGACCTTTTAAAACGGACAATATTCTGGTATTTCTTTCACATTCTTTAATATTTTTAGAGGGAGAAGTTTCAGGACCCTCGAATCTTCCTGCATAATATCTGGCAAGCCCATTATGAATTCACTAGTTCTCTGAGGGTTGTTTAGTTGTTCTATAATACGGGATTTTATCCATCTGTGATATCTTGCAGTGTCTCTGGCTGCTTGAATTGAAGATTGTGGCTTCTGGTCTGTGAGATGTCCTTGTGAACATACACCCTCCCATCATATGGTGGAGCCTGAGCACAGGAAGTGACATGAGCCTGCTTGGCCATTACACACTGGTGGTTCAACAGTGGCAGCCTGGGCATGGGTGAAGAACTGGCAGAGGCTGCTGGCCAAGAGTTATTTTATATTTCTCAGCTGTCTCTGCCTGGGTCACCTAGGGAAGCGTGGAAGATGTACCATTGTAACTAAGAAACATTGGAAAGGCAGAAATCCGGAGTACTCTTCACTCCCTTGCCTCTGCACTTTTCTCTCTGGAGGGTCCCATTTCTGAGTTAGATTTCAAGTGATGAGCACTGGAAATAAAGGTGGAATTTCTTGTGTGCAAGCCCGTGAGTGAACAGGAGCCTGGAACTCTTGCAAAGTCCATAGCAGGTGGCCAATATAGAATGGAACTGGAAGGATATCCTCTTTAGGCAACAAATAAATACAGCTTTGCTGATGAAAGTTGTTTTTCTCGGTCAAGGTAAAGCTGGGACAATGTTCCTGTTTGAAAGCAGCGGGGCTGACACAGTGGAAGGAAATCCCTGTGTGTCTCCCAGCGGAAGCTGAGGCACGCAGGGCAGTGTATACATCCCTGCAGCTGATCTCCCAGCCCCTTGTTTGGGGCAAACATTCTGCAGTCCTGGCCTCCCTCCAGCTTGTGCGCAAGCAGGGTAAAGCTAGATAAAGGTAACAGCCGTATTTGGCTGCAGTGTTTCCTTTGACTAACAGGAGAGGAAGGATCCCTCCTGGGAGCAGCCCTATGGACGATATCCCTCATCCAAGGGTTTGAGTTCGTTCACTCCGCGCTTCCTACGCTGCCTCGGCCAGCACGGAGCAGGCGTGAGTGAGGCTGCCGGATGTTTGCAGGCCAGGAAGGGTTTGGAGCGAGCACAGAGCTGCTGGGTCCCTCGGGAGAATCCAAGGCTTGATGGAATACCAGCACTCACAGTGGGAAAAGCTCTTTTGGAGAATGGCTTTTTGCAAGGCTTATTCTAGCTGCAACAATGTCTTAGATGGGAGGAGACCTAACTGGGGGGTGCAACTGATAAATAAGATCAAGGAATTGCTGCTTGAAGTCATTCCTGTGAATTCTGCTAGTGTGGTCTGTGCGGTTTTGTAAAGGATTAGCATCACCTCATTGTTCACAGAGCAGATGGCAAAGGAAAAACAGTCTTTGTAAAGGTCAAGAAGGTGCTAGCTGGGGGTCAGTGAATATCTTTGAACCCCATGAATGTTCTTTTTCTGACACTGGTACTGAGTCAGGCATCACAGTTCATTTGGATCTCTCAGAGTTCCAGGAGGATGTACACCATGAAACCAACTTTATTATGTGAGCTCATCAGGTAAAAAATTCAAACAAGGGCTCTGTCCCCTCAGTGGGATGGTGTAGCTTGTTAATTCTCTAATTAATTGGTTAATTGACGAATTCCCTAATTCCCATGCTTGTGAGGAAGCCAGATTCCCATCTGATGGTGAGAATGCTCATCCCTCCTCCTCCGGCATGGTGCAAATATCACAGTGGGCAGCCTGGGAGCCTCAGCACTGCAGATGTTGTCGGGTCAGCTTGAAAGCTTTTTGGGAAAGGTGGTGTATTTACAGCTTCCACCGTGGAAGCTTGATTCCTACAATTTCTGTGGGTTGTTGCAGTTATTTCTGAAGAGTTTGTCTTACCAGAAACTGTCCAAGAGTTGCTTTTGCAGAGCTGCAAGAACAGCAGTTCTCATCTCCTCCTCTCCTTTGTCTCTCCCATATGTGTAGCTCTTGCTTTAGCCCAGTGGCTGCTCCCAGCATAGATCAGGCTGAGCTGTATCAGCATTTTTTGGGCCAAAACCTGAGTAGGAGTTAGGTCAGCAACCACAGCCAGGTGATGCCTGTGTCAGAAAATGGCCATTGTACAAAGTTTGGTTGCCTACACCAGGGTTGAAGCATGTTTGTGAATATTAGCTGGGTTAAAGAGTACATTCATCAAACTTACTAGAGCTGTGAGGTAAAACAGAGTTGCTTTAATTCTTCTGCTTCTGTCTTTTTAGGTTTGTTTTATGAAGTCTTTGTACTTTTCAACTGGCCTGAGTCCAAGCTGAGTTTCTGCTTCTTTCACTTGTTTGTTTGGACTGTGGTTTTCAGTGCTGATCTATGTGATGTCTTCTTTGGCCTTCGCACCAGCACTGCATCACTCTGGCCTTGCACACCGGGTGTAAACTGAACAATAAAAATGTCTTGCCTCACTTGACACTGATGCCTGAGTCTTTGTGTCCCATCTCCTCTCTGGCCCTCCAGTTAGAGCAGTGGGTTTTATGCAGTAAACAGCACATGGGGATTTATAGATGCTGCTCTAATCCCTGCCTGACCTTTGAGATGATCTTACACCACCAGCCTCACCTGCCCCCAGTTCTTCCTGTAAATCCTGCCCTACAAAGCTGTTTGGGAATGTCTGTAGCAAGCTCCTCCATCCCCTCATTGTCTCCCAAGCTAGATCATGTCTGACATCTTCCAGTCCTGGTTTTCACGAAGACTCATGTAATTAAACTTTGGCATTAAAATTTTGGAGAAACAAGCCCTCTTCTAATGAGCTAACAGGCTCTTGACTACTAATAGCTCTGTAAGAGCTGCGAGCTGTATTGTGCAATCAGGTTCAGCATCTCGACCAGTTTTGTTCCAGCTGTTGCATCGTTTATAGATGAAAACCAGTACAGACAAGCTCTGTGTGGTGACTTCAGAGCCAGGCGCCAGCAGAGCAAAAATAGTGGATGCTGACTTTTTTTTTCTTTTCACTTCAGAGCCTTTAAACAGCAGTCCAGCTCTCTTCTCGAGGACAAATGAGGAGAATGCCCGTAAATATAAATTACAGGCCACTTGTAATCTCTCCCCACACAGAGAAGTTTGGATTCTTCCTGATGGACCTGTTAGAGCTGAAGAGATGACAGAGTGGAACAGAAGCCTGTTAGGATAAGTGATGGCACTTTGGAGTACAACAAAACTGTTGCTTATGAGTGGAGTAATTGGCACTTACAATTGCCTGGCTGCTAAATAAGAGCTTCTGCTACTTGACTGTACTAAATCTTCTTTTCATTTTGGAAATAACTGATTGAGCAATTGGGATCTGCAAAAATGCAGCTCCCTTGGAGAGGGGGGTGTCCTTCTGTTCCCCTGCTCGGAGTGTGGTGGATCTCCTACCCACAGATGGGCACAGTGGCCTTTCATTCCCAAGTCAGCTCCCCAAAACCAAGTGTGTAGAGACAATATGTGGGGACCTATTTGGTAATTATTTCTCTCGGAATCTTGGAGTATTTAGGTGAGTGGATTTAGGTTTTAATGTAGTTATTCAGCAAGACAAGCTTCAATATGCAGAGGTGTTCCAGCCTAATTTCTGAAATAGTTCCAGCTAGTCTGACACAATATAAGAACTTGGGAGGAGATTTTTAAAACTGCAATATGCTAAAATCTATTAAAACAAACAAGAAAACCTCCTAAATGAGACATTGCTTTGAAATCTCTATTTGTACTTAGTCCATGCTCTGGTCTTCAGGTGTTTCACTTTTAATCTTAACAAATAACTTCGTTGTGTAGCTATGATCAGGTCACTCCTACTTCTCTCCTCCCCTTGTCTTACCATCCTTGCTGAAACTCCAGCTTATCAGTAGCTATCAGGAGCTATTGCTGAGCTGTCTCATAACCTTGGTAGCTGCACTGATTGTGGGGCCGTGCCATGGGCATGACTTCTCTCAGGAGTGGATGTTTGACATTCTTTGGGCAGCAGCTCCTGTGGGATGCCCGAAAACAGACTGACTCATGGTGAGTTCAGCCCAGCAAGCCCATCCCGCTGCTGTGATTATGCTGCAGGAAATAAACAAGATGACAACCTAATCTATCGCATCTTTGGGCTGAGAACTGGGGCACCCACGTTAGAAAGTCCATTTCTGGCACTCTTTGTAGCTCTGTTGCCCCATCCCTTTCCCAGAAGGGAGCAGAAACGTGCAAAACTCAAAATGAGGTTTGTGAAATCGGCTGGGGCGTGAGCTTGGGAACTGGGGAATTGCATATTCCTCTTCTGTGAAAATTAAGGAGGTGCAAAGTGCTCCGTGGAGGTGGTGCTGGGCATGAGCTGTGCACCGTGGAGTCCGGACAATCCCTGTGTGTGCTCAGCTGGCACAGCTGGGCTGGCACCAGGTGCTGCAGCTGGAGAGGGGACTGACTGCTGGTCCCTGGTCCCCCTGGCCTCTCCTCCAGAGTGATGGGTGGCACTCTGTCACCTGGCTGCAGGGATGATAGGTCCCTGTGCTCGGAGGAAGTGAACAAGCAGCTCGCTGGTCATTACTCTGGTTCCTGTCACTTCTTTCTGCCTTCAGTGTCCAGCAAGAGAGAGATTTTTTTGCAAGGCACAGCCCCCTGTAGATATCAGGCACGTGTTTGAGCAAGGAGGTAAACGAGGTCATCTGAAACCCGCTAAGACTTCTAATTTTACACACTCTTAAATGCTCAGGAGGCAGAGGCATATTCAATTTACATTAATAAGTAAGTCTTGGTTATTCATCAGAATAAGTGTTTTTGAGTGTTAAGAATAGCTACTGTCTTAGTGCTTCCTCCTATTGTTACAGCTCTTCCTTGAGCAGTGGAAAAGTTTTCAGTGATTTAAATTACATTTACAGTAGTAATTAGGTTTAAGCAACTTTGCAGTTGACTTATCTGAACATACATCTGTGTCTAAAGAGTGTATGATATTTTTTTCTCCCTCCCCCTGCTCCTTCATTCTCCCAAGGCAGGACATTATCAAACAGGATGGGCAACTGGAGACACTGATATGTATTGATATTGATATATTGGTACCCTGACTCTCGTGGACATGCCTGTATCTCTCCCAGGAGAGTGACAAATTAGCTCTTATCTCGTGCTGTAAAGCCGTGAGTGGATACCCTTGGTAGGGTCTGAGTGATGCTGGGGCTGTTTCTCGGCAGCTCTTTTCCTGAGAGGTGCTGGTTTTGTCTCCCAGCTCAGGGCAGAGCAGAACCAGATGTGTTTTGGGCCCAGCTGCTGGGAGCTGCTGCTTTACCTAAACCTGATTGCAGCTCACGCTGTGCCCCAGGCCACAGCCTGGCTGCTGCTCCCTGCCCGACTGGGAACAAGCTGGGGCTTGGATAATCTCACCGATTTAGTGACTCCAGAAACTGTAATAATCTCTTAATCTCAAAGGGTCCGTGCAACGGGTAGGTTACAGCACTTGAGGATTTTCTTATGTGGTGGGATTGAGGGGGGATAAATGATTTTTAGGCATTCCTAATATGCTAAAAACCAACGTGCTGGAGAAAAAAGAATTGCATGTTATGGGGTAGGATTACATCCAGGTTTTTCCACTCCACATTGCACTGTGTCACTTGCATTCATCTTTCAGGGTAACAAATTATTTTGGAGATGCTTGAAAAATGTGATGCTGCCACAAGATCTCTCAGCGCAGCCCGTGGATGTTCTGTTCCAGCTGACCTGAAGGCTCTGACGCCCAGCCCTGCCAGGCACCACGCAGAGGCAGCTTTCCCAGGCTACTGAGGGTTCCTGTCTCCAGCCTGCTGACATTCCTGACCATCCAAAAGCATACTGGATGTTTTTCTACCTCCTTCTGATCCTGAAAAAGTCAGGCCAAGTCCTGTCAGTTCGGCAGGATGTGTGGATACCTTCAGAAATAACTTGTGCACTAAAGTGGTGACGGTAACAGCGCTGGGTCTGTTCCTGTGATTCATTTGAACTAATTGGCTGCTGAGAGCATCATATGCCTCTTTGTCTCCATATTTGAGTAAGATTCAGCTCCTGTGATCCAGATAATCTCATCCTAGTGAGCTTGTCTCATCTCTAATGATGCCAGGAACACTGTCCCGGAGCGTGAAACATGCTGGAGAGCTCGAAACCAGAGTTGGAATATTTATCCTGATTCACACTGTCTAAAAAAGCAGACTCAGCTGGCCTCTATTCCTGCACCTTTTTTCTCACAAGCACAATCTAGGAGATAAACTTGCTGATTACTCCTCTCAAATACCATGAATAACTGAAGGCCAGACAGGAGTGAAGACGTGGAAGGCTGTAGTGCAGCTGTTATTATCCACAGAGATCAGAAACTTTCAGCAGTGCTTGTGTACTCTTTGTGTGAGTAATCAAAGCTGAATGTTCTTTTAAAGAATTCTGTCTTCATCTGGGTGCTTTAAATTTGCCTCAGTTGTGCAACAAGCCTGGCTGAGTTATTACCACTGCATGAGAAACCTGTGAGGATGAAACTGCCTGGTACGAGTGTCTGGGAGCCTCTGTCTGTAAACTGACCCATTAAAAAGGGTTATCAGCTGGCTGCTGAAGTTATTAAAAGAAATTTAATGACAAGGAACACCACTGAGGGACAACAGAAATATAGTTACGGGCTGTGGTGCCCATCTGATTGCAGTGCTGGCGGGTCAGAGGTGATTTTATGTCCAGGAGATGAAATGGCCTGAAACACAACCCCTTGTTTCAGGGCAAGGTGTGCTTGGTGGGGAATGGTTTAGAAAGGCTGGGTGCTCCCTGGGGAGAAAAAAAATGCTTTTCAAAGTTTGCAAAAACAGCAAGTGAAGGGCAGACACATCTTCTCTCACAGATGTTTGTGTTGTCATCTCTCCTTGCTCTCCCCTCCCATGTCTCACATCCTGAGCAGTGTGTGTGGTCACAAATGACGGTGATGCCTCTGCAGCAGCTGCTGTCTGTGTGTCTGCATAAACGCATGAGAAATCTTTAATTTGCTTTCTGTGTGTTCCTACAGTCTTTGGTGGATGAATTTTTATAATTGGCTGCTAGGAAGAAATTCTTTCCTGTGGAGGGGGGAGGCCCTGGCACAGGCTGCCCAGAGAAGCTGTGGCTGCCCCTGGATCCCTGGAAGTGTCCAAGGCCAGGTTGGACAGGGCTTGGAGCACCCTGCCATGGCAGGGGTGGAACTGGGTGATCCTTAAGGTCCCTTCCAAACCATTCTGTGATATGCTGCCTGTTTATAATCCTGTGCTGTTGTAAAATCTGTGATCTGAGGGTTTTGGTTGTAACTGTTAACTTCACAAGCTGGGATGTTCTGTGTTGATCTTTTTTTGGGGCTGATGTAGGGGGAACCAGGTGGATAAAGCTGGGTTTTGAATTATGGGTGGAGGAATAAGTTTTACAGGAACTGTGGGTAAGGAGGAAAAGAGAGGAGATTCCCATGAACACCTTTGCATGGTGAGTGTGGGGAGTTGTAAGTGTCCCAGATCAAACATCTTCCCAGTTCCAGCCCTGGGTCTGAAGCTGGGGATCAGGGCAGTGTTCCTTCAGCAGCAGGGTGGGGGGAAAGCAGCTGGGCTCAAGCAGTGGTTGGGAAAATAGCTGTGTGAGTAGGAACAAAACCAAGATGGGCTCTTGTATGATGAGGGATTGTCTCTAAGAGAGCTGCTACTGCCCTGTAAACTGCTGGGGGCAAAGCAGGCTGAGCTGTAGATCCGCCTTACTGGGAATATGGGAAACACAGAGTGGGATTATTGCTTTGTGCTGGATGAGCTTTGCGTGCCTCCTAAAAAATTTAAGTTACTCATCCCTTTAGCTTTGGGATTATGAATAATAAATGTTAGAAGAAAGGAGAGTTACTGAAACACTGTGGAGAGAATAACAAGGAAAGAACAAAACCTGGCAGGAATGGCTACAGGGAATCCGATTGCTTTAACCCTTTGCTCACTTGTGCATTGTTTTTTGATGAGATTTTTAAAGAATAATCTGGATCTTGCAAAATATTCTCTGTGGGTGTTATGAGTTTACACTGCTCTTTCAACACCAGTGCCTTACATCCAGCTGGGGTTTACTCACTGCTCAGCTATGGCAAGAAATGCTGAAATGCTTTTTTAATAGGCACTCAGGGGTTTTTTTCTGCCCTCCCCACGTCCCCGGGCAGATATTTTGTGCTCTCCTTGATGTTCTCTTGAAGAACAATTTTATAGCGAATGGGCTGCTTGACTCCTCCTTCCTCGGGCTGCGTTTGGGAGTTACTTTTTCACGTGGGCTGAGGCTTACGTTAATGTTTAGCGAGCCCGAGCTGCAGCCCAGCCTCGGAAAGAGCTCCGTGCTATTTTCTGCCGTCTCTGAGCGCTGCGTGCTGGCTGCGGGCTGTGTCCTGCGGGCGGCTCAGCCTCGGGCACCGCTGCCTTGAGGGCTCAGCTGGATTTACGGTCACTCCTGCCGGGGCTGGGGGACACAGGGAGGGAGGAGAGGATGCTCC
This sequence comes from Machaerirhynchus nigripectus, assembly GCA_013397975.1. Classification (NCBI taxonomy): domain Eukaryota; kingdom Metazoa; phylum Chordata; class Aves; order Passeriformes; family Dicruridae; genus Machaerirhynchus; species Machaerirhynchus nigripectus. The sequence continues at coordinate 932,282 of VZRQ01002666.1, read as the reverse complement.
TCCAGTGGGCGCCTCGTGGGTGACAAGGAGCGGCTCGCCGTTCCCAGCCGGGGCGCTCCGCAGCGCGTGGACAGGCACGGATGGACTGACTGCCGCTGTCCTCCCGGCTGGACATGGACAAGCGCGGCACGTGTGGCTCCAGGACGGCCAGGAGCGGGATGGCCAGGCCCCGGGTGGTGCTGGCACCTGCCCGGGCAGCCAGCTGTGCCCAGCTCCTCAGCAGGTACCCGTGGGATCCGGGCTGGTCCCTGCTGCTCTGCTCCCTGGAGCCGGGCACGGGGGCAAGGCAGCACCTGGGGCAGGGGAGGTGGAAGCGAGGTGGATTTCTAGAGGTGAGCAGGCTGTTGTCTGCTCTTAAAATAGTGCTTTGAGTGCCTTGATCCTGAAAGGAAACCTGTGGAAATTCCCTTTCTTTTTTCTCATCCTAAACCTACAAAATCCCCGTTCTTTTCTCTCGTACTCGCTCTGGGCTGAGTGCAGCAAGCTGGGGAGGTGGGACCTGGAGGGCTGAAATGTTTCCGTGTGATACCGTGGTAACCTGCCTTGGGCTTTGAGGGCTGTATGGGTCTGTGGGGTTCGAGACTGGGTGATCCTTAAGGTCTATATGGAGGTAAGAACTGCTGATTTATCACGCAAGTAGTGGAGGATAGAACAGAAATTTGAACTGCTTTTCTTGACAAACTATTCTGCTTCGTGCTTGCTGGATATTATATGAGTTAGGAATTCATCTAGTGTGTATTTGCATCAGCTTAGAAGTTGCATCGAGTTTTAGAATGTTTCCTTGCTCTAGTGATCAAAATCTGTTGGTTTTTGGGTGAATGGGCTGACAGTGATTTTACTTCTCATCACAGCTCACATTTTCATGTGTCTGAGTTCTCATTTTTCTAGTCCAATTTGACAAGATTGTGCATTCAAAGCAAGACAAGAAATCTTTAGAAGACCCCAGGCAAAATTTGACAAACTAAAAAAAAAAAAATTAATAAAAATCAGATGGGGACTGACACAAGAATAATATGGTAAATTACTTTAAAATTACCTACGTGTGAGAGAATGAGATTAAAACCTTGAGTATTGCAGGGTTTCTTTGATAAAAATAGAAATATTTGTTAACAACTTGAGGCTTTTGCCAAACGAGTTCGTTGAGTTCCAGTGTTTGTGCTGGTGCCAGAACACCTCTGTGGCCAGCTCTGAAGAGCTGCTACAGCAGGAACCTCAAACCTGCTCACCAACTTTGCCCAAAACATTGAACTCCAGCCAAGTGACACTTCCCACCTGCTCGCTAAGGACTCAGCCCCGGTGAGAGGTGTCTGTGTGTATATGTGGAACTAAGCCTCTTCCCTGGGATTGACCTAAAACCTACCTGTACAATAGGGTGAGGATATGCCAGCCTGGACTTCTAATTAATTGACCTAATTATTTATTTTTGATCAGCAACTCTGACATGCTTGTTGAGTTCCCAGTCAGACTCCTACTGGCTTGCACAGGGCTGGTGGTGCTGTCATGGCTCCAAAACAACACTGAGCAAAAGCCACTGCTGAGCCAGCTCTGCTCCCTCCTGCTCTGCCTCCCTCCTGCTCCTCCTCTGGGTGTTGTAAAGCTCGTGGTACTTGAGGTGGCTCATGGACAGGGCTGGTGGCCCTGGGCTGGCTGGTGACACTCCAGTTACAGAATTGACTGTAAATCCCAGCTAAGGGCTTTCATGGCAGGGTAGCAGCCAGGCACCTCGTGCTGTGTGTAATTGCTCTGCCCTGAGAAATCCACGCGAGGAGTTTGTGACTCCTCCCCATCTTCCTGCATCCCTAAAGCTCTCATGAGTGAAGCATAGCTGGATTCCAGCACGCCTCTCCACCCCTCCTTCCCTTGTGCTGGTCAGCAAGTCACTCTTGCGGCCTCTCCAACATCTCTGGGCTGTTCTCATGCAGCTGAGCAACAACTTGCAGTTACTCATTCTGTGCTCTAATGCAGGTACAGCTAGTAGAATGGGCTACAAGAAGAAAAAGGATGAGTTCTATCATCCTCATTTGCTCCAAGTTCAACATTTAAGAAGCTGTAGGACAAATGTTTCATATGTGTGAACCTGCTTTAGCAAAAAGCCTTTGTGTTAATGAATAATCAAAAAGAAATAAATTCACAGCCTTTTTATAGTGGATTCAAACACGCTGGCAGCCTTTCCTCTGGAAGCCAAGTGGTCCCTCAGCCCTTTGTCCCTCAGCTGAGTGCCTGAGGTGTGCACAGACTGAGCATCTCGCCTGAAGTCCCAGCAGTGATAGCAGTGATGGCAGTAAAGTGAAGGTGCCTCAGCTGAGGTAACGGTGGCGTGTTTTGAGGATGTGTTTAGTGACTGGGAGGTATTGACTCACTCTGGCCTCAGCAAAATCCCTGGCAGTGTGTGCTCGGGGCTGTGACAGCAAAGTCACCAAAGGGCAGTGATTTCCAGCCTGCTGCTCTACTCACGGCACTCCTGTGCACGGGCTCAGCCCGGGGCAGCTTCTGTGTGGAGGAGAGGGGAGTGGGTGAGGACAAGATGTGGGAGCTACGGGGCTGTGGGGTTTGTAGCTCCGTGCCAGCTGGGCTGAGGGGTTTGGGATCCTGGTGCCAGACCAGTGGATGGAACTGGAATGGCAGACCAGGTCCTGGTGGGAACTGGATGGACAGAGCTGCTTGTGTGTTTAGATGACCATGGATTCAGTGGAGATGGAAGTAGGGTTAGGAATGCCACCTTTTAATTAATGATTTTCATCTAATCGTCCTGTAGATCAGCTTAATAAATTCACAATCACCTTAAAGATCCCAGTACTACTAAAGATTTGTCTTGGCCAGGTACCCCTTTCTCCCAGCAGGATTTCCCTTTGGATGAGAGCCCTTTCCTGTTTGGCTTGCCCTGCTGATGCGGAGAAAGTGAACAACGGGCTCATCCGCAGGGACCTTACAGTCAAACACAAAACCATGCACAGAGAGGACAGCTTGTGTCTTGTGAGGCCAAAACAAACCCTAGTATGATGGGACAGACACCCAGCTAATGGTCTAAGCTAAACATGGCTTTGAATATTTTTAATTTGTCTGTATCTGCGTGGGGTTATCAATCCTGTGTTTGTTCTGCTCTGAGTTTTGGACTGAGATGCCTCCAGGCAGATGTGTAATTAAAGGCAACTTTCTCTATTCCTTAGCTTGCTTATTTAGCCCCTTACTAGACAGAGTAGAGACAAATCTGTTCCAGATGATGGCCTGAGACAAAGAAGATGAGATGGAGCTTCTTTGCCCTTAAATACTTTGATAGAGACACTTACTGTCAGGAAAGTTACAACCTGTGCTTTAGTTAAGAGATCCAATGCTGTGGTGGAGTTAACATGGAATCACGGAATGGTTTGGGTTGGGAGAGACCTTAAAAGTCATGAAGTTCCAAAGTGATCCATGGGAAGGATGCCCATGATCAGGTCAGGTTGCTCCAAGCCCTGTCCAACCTGGCCTTGAACACTTCCAGGAATGGGACAGCTGCAGCTTCTCTGGTCAAACTGTGCCAGGGCCTCCCCACTCTCTGGACTTCATGTCCAGCCCAGAAAATACTGGAGGTGCTAAGCTGAAGCAGTGTGATACACACAAGCCTCAGGATTCACATCTTTCACTCCACACAGTCCTGGCCAAAGGATTGCTGTTTGCCTTTCCTGGTGTCACTGAGGACGCCAGGGCGGGAGGTGAGGTTGTGCCTTCTCGCTGTTGGACTGGGGGAAAGCTGGAGCTGGCAGGAATTACTCCACACACACAGCACAATCTGGCACGTCCTCTTTATCACTTGCAGAACAGGCTTCTTCAAAACAACCTGAAATGACGCTGCTCCCCGAGCTGCTTGCATAATGGAAGATTTTGATGAGCTGATTGTTGTGCTACTGAAAGCAAGCTGTAATCTTATTAGCAAATTGTGGCAGTGACATCTTAGCTGCTCTTGCTGGTGCTGTAGAGACAGACCTTCAACTGTGCCATCCCCCTTGTGCAAAGTCCTTGATAAAATGCCTTAACAGGAACAAGTGGTGGTTGGCAGCAGTGCTGGATGAAATAGCCTGGGCCAAAGGCACTGACTTCTCACAGGGATGCTCTCAGTGAAACTACCGAATATGTGAGCAAATCTCTGACCATGAGATATGCAGATGTATGTCAGCAGTGGCAGACTGCTGCTAAAATTGCTCTAATTCTGTCTCTTTAGCTGCTTTGGTTGAGTTAAGCCAGGGAAAGGAAAGCATGGTAACAGTCTGTTGGGTAAGTTACTGTTCATTGCCACCACAGTAATTTGATAATTAGCCTCTCTTTGCTTTTATGGCCTGGTCTGAGGAATCTGAACCAGCCTGAATGTGCTTTCCATTTTCTCCTAAGAGTAAGCTTTAGTAATTCTTTCCTGCATATTGGTGTGGGGAGAAAGGAGGAATTGGTAGTGGTGTTTGTGTACGAAATTTGGGGGATTTTGAGGGTAACTAATACAGGCAATAAAGATTTGCAGTAGGGCTTTCTTCTGGTTTAGACCTTTGGTAGAAAAGTTATGGAATTCTTGTTCTTGAGGCATCTCCTGCATGACTTTGCTCTCTGCGGTGGGAATAGAGTTTTGTGTAACTGTGTGTCTGAATGTAGCTGATCGTGTGTATTTCGTGGAAGGTTTTGATAAGGAGGAGGTTGATTTCTTCCATACAGGAACCTGTTTTTATATTTGCATTGATAATTTTGATAGACTGAGGTTTAAACCTCCAATAAGCAAAATGTCTACAGCTATATCTATGTGGAAAAAAAAAAAAGAATATATATGTGAGTTACTGCTTCAGGATTTTCTCAGTTTTTCAAATACTCTTGTCTGTTATTCCTGGATGCCTTCATCCCACTATGTGGTTTTAAACAAGAAAAAGTAGTATGTTATGGACTGTGATGTGCTGGCTTTAGGTGACTTTTTTTTCTCTTCAGAATTAACTACACAGTTCATAATTTAGGTCTAAACTGTTTGCTTAGGGTAAGAACCTGGAAGCAATGTGAGAAGAAGCTGCATGAACTTTTTGGCTGTTCCTTTCAAGTTTTTGCTTTTGTACTCATCCGTTGTTTTTGACCTTGAAGTAAATTGCAAGCAGGTAAGATGTGTGTGGTGTGACAGTAATGTAGTTTTGTTCTCGAAGGGTCTTTATCTGTCAAAATACTGCAACCAGTTGATAGACTAATCTCTCTTTTTTTCCTTCAAGATACTTGCATTTCATGCTTGTGGTCTGGGTTGTTATGAAGGGTGCTGTGGCTTGGTGTGCTGCTCCAAACTTGTTCCTGAGGTTAATTCAGACTTTCCGTCTGTTTCTTTGTTCCATGTGTGCCTTTGTGCTCGCTCCAGATCTTTGGGGATGTCTTTAAAGACTGGGTGCTGCTTGCATGGCAGGACTGCCTTGTCTGCCTGAATTCTTCTGTTCTTGTTGCCTTTTTCTCATCTTAGATTTTCTGGAAGCAGCCTTTAAGGAATTCCATTTTCTTGGCTTGCACTTGTTGCTTCCTGGTCTGTTTGAAATGCTTGAGAAGGAACCTTTTTATTTATTCATCTGCTAGAGAGGTATTTCAACGAGGGAGGGATGTTGAGCAAGCAGAAAAGTAGCCCAGGCACTCCGGGTCCTTGGAGAAGCTCTCTCATGGGAGTGATTCAAGCCTGGAGTGAACATAGCAACAGTGTTTATTGTATTTTGGCATTCAAGAAGGTGAAGAGTTACACGAGTGTTTGCAACATATTTGCAGGGTGTTGACAGTATCTAGGATCAGAACAAAAACTGCTCGGAGACTGTGTTTTCCAGCCCGGGATCAGTGAGCCCCCAGCACTGAGCCAGGCATGCAGGCCTTCCAGGCACCCACGTGAAGGGGTTATAAGGAAGAAACAATAACAAAATAAACTCTGTAAGGTCTATGCCAGCCTAATTTCTCATAGCTGTGTTATTAATGCTGTGAAGTCAGGCTTAGACTGAAGGTGCCAGGTGAGTCTCGAGCCTCGTTAAAACTGGCTGTGCTCTTAAACAAGAGGAGAAAGCTGGGTTAAGATGCTCAGTCTTTCCACAGAGCCCTTCCTGTATGGTTGTCCCTAACAAGATCTTTCTGCCAGTCTCCTTTTTGTTGGGTTAATTTTTAAAGCTTCATAATCTCATGCTTTTTCTTAGGTTGACAGTGCAGTGGAGTGAACTTGATTATTCCACCTACTCTTTGCCCAGCTGCACTGAGCCATTAACATTTTAAGCCAACAATCTCTGCTTTCAATCTCAACTGTTGCTGTGCTTGCACGTCACAGGTTGCCCTCCAGTTGACTCGGGAATGCAATGAGGAAGAACAATCTTTTAGGTGCACTGAATCTAAAATTAGCCTTCCACCTGGGCAGCTGGATCTGCAAAGCACCGTGCACTGAGTTCAAGGCAAAAAAAGGAACTTAGACCAGAAAATAAAACATTTTCTAAATGTGAAGGCCTGAGTTTTAAGTTGTCCTGTGAGACAGGAGCAACAGCTCTAGTTTAGCACTTGTAGAGCTGGGCTTTGGGTCCTGCTGCCACTCTGTAGAGCTGCTGTGTGATATCAGCACCCTGCAACTCTGTGAAATCAAGCTTAAGTGCATCAGTAAATGGGCCAGTTGAGGAAAAAAGTTAGGATGGATTTTGTTTAACACACAAGTAGTTCAGCTACGGCTTTGTTAGAGTAGGTTCACAGAGTGACTGATGGGCTTTGGTGTGAGCAGTCTGAGAACATCTGTATTTCCAGCTGTGGAAGGAAGCAAAGTAACTGTGGGTGATGTGGAAGCACCAGTCAGAGTGGGATGGGGTGCAGCTGTTCCCTGTTGTCTGACAAAATTCTGTCCTTGCACCAGAACCCTGTGCAAGAGTCTTGATATGGACTGAAAGCAGATCAAAACCAGCTGCTGGCAAGGGCACAGCCTGAAACCTGGGCTGTAGGAACATTGTGACCCTTCTCAGGTGTGCCCCAGGAATATGCCCTAATGCCTTACCTAAATAACACTCCACTTGGGGTAACATCTCCTGGACTGAAACTAAGCAGGTCACCTCTGTCCTTGCCTGCCAGGTGGCAGAATAGCTCAATTGAGTCTGTCACTTTTGTTTTCCTGTAAAACAAATAAACAAGCCCCTTTAATTCTTGTTCTAAACACTGTGGCTGTCTCCAGATGTTCCTGGAGTGATGGTTATTGCTGTGGTCCTGACCTCCAGAAGAGAGGGGCTGCCTGTGTGTGTTAGAGCCAGGTGTGAGTGTGATGTGCATGCACGTGTGTAAATACAAGTGCAGAACGGCCTACAGCATTTGTGTCTTAGTGGTTAGATCTTCAAATTTAGCTTTTTAAAATTTGAAATGCTTCCAATAACTGAAACAAGTTAGTGCCAGAACTGCTAATAATGACTTTCTGGAATGAAAGGGGATAAAACTTTCCAGATATTTTGCCATCTCTAACTTTTGGCTCCTAGAGCTAGGAGGCTAAATAGGATTTCGTGGGTGTTTTGTTGTCATGGTTTTTCAAGGTGTAAGACTTAGTCTTTTTTTTTTTTTTTATGACACTAGAAAGGAATCTTGGCCTGTGTTTGGTGGTGGTGGCTGTTCATGGGTGTTTCTTGAACCACCCACAGTTTGAGTAGTGCTCCATCTCTTTAATTTTTGTATTCGTAAGTGGAACCATTGAGGTGTTCTCATAAGTATGTTCCACTTACCCCATTTTTTTGTAAGTCTTTGAAAAAGATGTATAGCAGGGCTTAAATGGCTTGGAACTCTTTGAAGACAATTATAGCTCATTTTAGGAGAGGCACTGTTTTATGAAGTGATGAGAACCTCACAGCACAGGGGCTGAAAGCTGAACGAGGCCAGTCTGGGACTTTGGCTGCGCATGAATGAATCAGCAGGGTGGTAAGAAAATTCCATATGCCTGCGTTTCTCAGGATGCTTCGTGTTGTTTCACAGCTGAAAAATCTGGTCTGGGCAGGAAAGGGGGCCTGAGCCCTGTGAGCTGTTTGTTGTGTGAGCTGAAGGAGACGGAGCTGTGCTGGTTTTTGCATAGGGAGCACAAACCTGCTGGGTTTGGGCTGCTGTGGTGGGAGCTGCCAGGCTCCTGTCTGTGCCAGGCTCCTGTCTGTGCCAGGTCCTCGGAGCACATGTGCACCGAGCTTGGAACATCCTGGGCGGCTGTGAATGCAGCAGGTGTCTGTGCAAACTTGCAGGGAAGGCTTGGAATGAGTGTGGGGCAGTAGGTGGTGTGTTGGAGGTCACCGGAGGGACAGCGCTGAAAAGGCTGCGTTGATCCTGTGTCCTCTCACATGTTTGGACAGCAGTTTTCCCCATTCCCCAGGGGGTTTAGTCCCAGCCTTGTCTGTATTGCTAAACACTGAGCAGAGGAAGTTCAGCCCTTACCTCTGTTTGGCTGTGCTGCAGTCATTAATCAGTGAAGGCTGGACGTGAATGCCGTATGTGCTACGTGTAGCTTAATCTCCCTCTCCTTATCTCTTCCTCTCTCAGCACCAGAAATTGCCCTTGGAAAATGAACCAGCTTCCTCCGAAGAGTCCTGTGGCATCCCCCGTGTCAGAGAGCGCAAATTCCAGGGTAGAGGCTTTGGACAACTTGTCAATGGACAGTTTTTGGCTGGAAGTGGAGAACATTAAACAGAGCGCTGAAGCCGAGCAGGAGGAATGCAGCCTTGCAGATGTCAAAACACAGGAGGGTAGGTTGCCAAAAATGTTGGGAGTGAGGAGAGGAATGTGAACATCTGAAACAGAAGATTTGCTTATGCACCTGAACGATTCAGAAGCCTGTTGGAGTATGGTTAGAATATTATCAGTCAATCAGAGATAGAGACCTTATTTTAATTGGGTGGTGGATAATGCCCTGCAGAAGGGGAGGGTTGGCCTGGCCTGGTTTCGGCTTCTGAAGCAAAGCTGACTCCAAAGGTCAGTGCCAGGAGCATGTTCAAGGCTCCAGGTTTTTCAAGCAGCTCCACCAAGGGTGGGGGCTCCCAGTGCCAGTTCAGGTGGTGTATGGTAAACACTCTGTGGGAGCCAGGCTGTTCTGGGAGCCTTGTTTGTGTGCATGGTTCTGAGATTCATCACAGTGGCTTTTATGGCAGCTGCTTCTGTGGAAGGCAGTCTGTTCCCTCTCTAATTCACTATCAGGAAACCACAATAAACATCCAGCCTTGAGCCCATCCACACAAGGTTTTTCCTGCACATCTTCTTTTTCTTTCTTTGGAAGAAATGTGCATGGGGTGTTTCTAATGCACTTTCTGTAGTGCTGATGTTATCCAGTGCTTTGGAATGATTGGAACCTGGGCCAGCTATTCCAAAATTTTATGAATACATTTTCCCTCTATAGAATCATAGAATTACAGAATGTCTGGGGGTGGAAGGGGCTTAAAAGATCATTTAATTCCAACCCCCTGCCATGGGCAGGGACACCTTCCGCTGTCCCAGGCTGCTCCAAGCCCTGCCCAACCTGGCCTTGGACACTGCCAGGGATCCAGGGGCAGCCACAGCTCCTCTGGGCACCCTGTGCCAGGGCCTGCCCACCCTCACAGGGAAGGATTTCTTCCTAACATCTAACACAACTTTCCCCTCTTTCAGTGTGAACCCATTACTCCTTGTCCTCTCACTGCAGCTCCTGATGAGCAGTCCCTTTAGACACGGGAAGTACAACACCCGGGGCGCCGGAGGGGTGATAAGTGGTGATAAACACCCAGTGATCCCACAGGTGGGGATCACACCTTTCCTGGGTCCGTTTTGAAGAAATTGAGGCAGTTGGCCCCACATCCCCTTGAACACAGGTTTGCAGCCTACACAGCTGCTGTGCTGCCTGATATTGAGAAGGATCCGTGTCCTGGGGAAATGTTTGTGTGGCAGTCCCAGTGTGCTGCTGTGCTTGGGAAGGGCCAACAGCTCTCCTGGGGGCATAGAGAGGTGGGAAGATCATCATCCCTGTCTGCCATTGTTGGCAGGACATGGCAAACAGGAGTTGCTGTTCATGTCCCTTTATAGAGGACATAAGTTTGGTTTTTAGAACTGGAAGAGATGCTAAGTGATTCAGATAATGAGTGCACCAGGAAGGAGACTGGAAAAGACACCATGCCATGAGATGAAAGACTGTCTGGGATATCCTAAAGACTGATATGCTGGAGGCAATTTGATTACTGTGTGTAAGTAGGGACACCAGGAAAAGTGTCTTTTAATGCTGTAGATTAATCTAGCAGGCAGGAGCTGAGTGCTTAATTGGCCATTGAAACCAGACAGACTCGAAATGATGCTCTGAGTAGTGAAGCCTTCCCAGCAGGCTGGGGAAGGAGGTGTGGCAGGCTCGGGATCCTGGTGCCTTCTCTGAAGGAGCTTAGGCAAATAAACCTTGTGCTGGGTGTGCTGGTGGCAAGGGGAAGCTTTGGCTGGTGTGCAGGGTTTGGCTTTCACAGCTCTGCAGCTCCTGCTTAGAGCAGGAGGCTGTGGGGCTCCTCGGAGCCAGAGGCACCTTCACCCTTTGCATAAATCCCGGGAAGCTGCACTTGGGCAGCTCTGTCTGGAGACAGCACGGCCGAGCCTGGGAGATGGCCGGTGATAACCACGGCTCAGGGACAGGGGGGATGGATGGCTGTGTGGAGATAGGGCACTGCAAAAACGCTGACCCAGCTGGGAACACCGGGCTCCTGTGCCAGCCCCGGGTGAGGGGTGGTGTCCTGGGAAGCTGCTGGTGACCTGGTGGCAGCGGGAGGCCAGCGTGTAGCTGCAGGTCTGGGGCAGCTGAAAGGTGCTGAGGGTACTGGTGGCCTTGCTAAGAGCTGGTGGGAGCAGGAAGTAGCTTTTTCCTGAAATGCAGCCTTGTGCTGTCCTTGCTGTCACTGTTTGCCCAGCTCTCTCCAGGGCCTGACAGCACAGCCAGCTGAGGGCACGGGCACCCTGCCACTGAAATACCTGCTTGTGACCTTACAGCATGTAACCATGGCTGAGAACTCTGCAAAGCCTTAGTCTTCACCTTCAAAAACTAGATAGGAAGCTGTGCTTAATGTTTAGTCTGAAATTGTAAGATGCTGTAGCTGTCCTTTAAATATTTGGAAAATGAATACTTTATTATGAACGTTACTTTTGGCTAGGTTATGTTTCAAATAAGCTTGTGGAACTGGTGTTCTTTAGTTTTGCAAAATCATTCCCAACTGTGCCCTCCTTGAAATGCTGCTTGCCTGGAACTCACAAGGCAAATCTCTGCAGCTCTCCAGGCTTAAACCTGCAGCTCAGCTTCTGTGGATCTCTCTGTTCTGACCTGCTTCTCTCCCATTTTTGCCTTTTGCCCATAAATAACCCATTTTGCTGGTTTCCTTTTGTGTCACTGGCAAACATAACTGGGCCAAAATAGTAAATAGAGGAATTGCAACCTGGTGCTTTGGCATCAGGTGGGGCAGCAGGCTCACACGGATGTCCGATGGAGGGGCTGCTGTTTGGTATTGTGTACAAGATCAGCTTCCTGTTATGACTGGAATTGGCTCTTTTCAAAATTTGCAAGCAATACACTTCACTTCCTCTAGTTCCCAAAGGCAAAATAAACCAGAGGTTTTTTGTGTGTTGTTCTGCTGTGAAACCACGGATGTAGGACAAGAGAAGGTGTTTGGTGAGGAGCTGTGAGTGGGACCCCAACTGGCTGTGCCCAAGGGATGCTGTTACCTGTTAACTTCTGCAAACCAGACATGGGAAAGGACAAAATTTAAGACTATGTAGGAAAACCAGACAATTTGCTGGAAGATTCACTTAGGGAAATACTTGACTTCAAGTTCAGCTCTTTTTATTGTGGTGTGACGATGAAAAAAGTTCTGTTTCATTATGACACCTAAAATCACAAAGACCATGCTCTGGAGGCTGAGTTTTAATTGTGTCACAAATGGGTTTGCAAGCTGCATGAACGTGAGGTGCCTCCAAGAAAATTAAATTATTTCATCTCTCAAGGAAAGCTGCGTGGCTGCTTTTTATTGATGCAGCTATAGTAGAACTTGGCCTGAGTGGCTGTGATAGCTGAGGAGGTGGAAGTTTGCATAGGACAGGAAGAGTGGGAAGGAGCTGCTCAGTGCCAGTCAGTTCAGTTGTGATTTTTCTTTTTCCCAGCATAACCAGGGCTGCACTGGAGCTGCCTGCAGCGAATGAATGTGGTCGATGGAATTGAAAAGATAAAGGCTTTGTGGTGTTTGCTGTGCTAAGGTTGAAGTCACCTTCTAAATTGTTTCTTTCATCTTTGAATTTCAAGTAGCTGCCTTGCTCAGGGCACTTTCTCACTTGCACTTCCTTATGAGTGTATCCCATAAGAAAAAGAAATTGTCTTCTGTGTTTGAAGTGCAACTTTATATATACTGAAGAATGAAGTGGGATTGAGCTTGTTTGAGTAATGCTGCTGTACTGTCTCCAGGCTTCTCACACTTCCTTCTGAACTGGAATGGTTTTTAATTTTAGAGATATTTTGAACAGGCCCAGACAAAAGGAATGCACAGAGTAAAAGTACCATTTTTGTTTTAGTTGAGTGTATGGATACCAATCCACTTAAAAAATTAAAGAGTAGGGATGATGCAAACAAATAGTTCAGCAAGTATATTAAGTAAAACACATTTGAACCTACCAGATCAGGATCTGGAAATTTAAAAAAAATAATTGTTGATACTTAGGCATGCATATAGATAAATAAAAAATAAAAGAAGCAACCAAGTCCCTTGGAAAAGTACAAAAGTCAAACATGCATTGTTGTGTGTTGTGGCTTCTCACAGACCTTTTGTCCTTTCTCAAAGCTGTTGAAAGACCGGGTGGGGTCCAGGGAAGCCCTGCCATTCCTTCTGGGGTGGCTGTGTGCTGCTGCCAGAGCTCCCCTTTGCACAGGCAGTCTATGGAAAGGCAGATTTATCCAGCCCACCTGACTTTCCTCCCACATCCTGTCACAATCCTTGTCTACATACCGCCCAGAGTCACACCTGTGCCCTCTTCTACCCAGCTTCTGCGGGAGCCTGTGTTTCTGTGCCTCCACAGTTTTTTCTTCTCCTTTTCCCTCTCCTGCGGTGAGCAGTAGGAACTGTGTGGGCAGCTACACCTGCCTGGAGAGCTGCGTGTCCTCTGGCGCCATCCCCATACTCAGCTGGGCACTGGGAGTAGGGCTGAGCTTTCGAGAGCAGCCGCGGCTCCCTGCCAGTGATGTCGCAGTGCCACCCCAGAAAGGGAACGTCTCGGGGTCCCGCTTTCCGCCCCTGAAGCCTTGCGAGCGCCCGAATCGCTGCTCTCTGCTCACTCTGCTTTCTCGTGCTCCGCTCGGCAGAGGGAGAAGCCGAAGCCGAGTGGCTGCAGGACGCGGGGCTGTCCGAGCTCCTCGGGGACCCGGCCTCGGACAAGGACAACCTGGTGCTGCTGTCCACGCTGACCAAGACGCAGGCGGCGGCCGTGCAGCGCCGGCTGGACACCTACTCCCGCTCCCGCCGCAGGAAGAACAAGCACCCCGTGCGCGATGTCCGCGACATCTTCGGAGTGGCCAGCTCGGAGGTTTGTTGCTTTAGTGGGATCTCCTAGCAGAGCTTCTTGCCTCGTGGGAGCTGCCTTGGATTTCTGGGTCCGGGGCTCCTCTTATGTCTTCGTCTCTTGAGCTGAAATGGTGCTGAGACTGGAGAAATCCTGGCTGCAGTGCTGAGAAGTTATTGCAGAACCTGCAGAATCCAGAGCCTTCCCAGGCTGGAATAACGATCCTGCTGGAGCACTGGCATCGTTTGGAGCCCTCTTGTGTTTTCTTTGTTCCAGTGCCATGTTAAATCACCGTTAATCCAAAACAAGAGACATTCCCAAATTCAGTTCTGATAAGCTGACCTTGTGGAGCTGTAAATCCTGGAGAAAGACTAACACTGCCTTTTTGGGGGTTGGTCAGTTTATTTAGAGGGTTTTTTTGTTTGGTTTTTTTTTTTTTTTCTTGATAGAGAGCTCATAACCACCAGCTTTTCAGCTGTTTTCCTGCAGTTCTGCTCTTTTGGTTGTGGCTAAAACAGCTTCTTTCTTATTTTTCAGGACACAGCGGCAGAGAAAGAGGAGTCCAGCCCAGACCTACTGTGGCACAATCTACGGACTTCAAACACCCAGAGAAGTAAGGAGGAAGTTTTTAAATGCAGAGTAGGACTGAATGGGGAGCAGGGTCTGAAGTAGGGCTGGAACTGGCAGGAAAACCACACACTCACATGTATGAGTATATACAGGTTCTGAAACATTGACCTTGTTTGTATTGGGGTTTGGGGTTTTTTAAATGGTTATTCACACCTGTGGATTAATAAAGTTTTCCAGGCTCCAGTGTTGTTAGAATTGTCACTCAAGGTGATCACTGTAACTTTTTGATAAAGCAACCAAAAGATGAAAATAAAATCAGTCTAGTAAAGATCATATGGTGAAATCTTGTAAATGCCACGTGCAGTTGTGTAAAGACATGTTAGCCATGGGTGTGGCCTTCAATTTAAGGCTGTGGTGGTGTCTTACCAGTGACCTGGTGATTTTAGCAATAATGTTATGACTTCACACCAATCATAGAACCATTAAACTTGGAAAAGATCTCTAAAATCATCAAATCCAACCACTGACCCAGGACCAGTGTGTTCACCACTAAACCATGTCACCAGGTGCCACATCTGCATGATTTTTGAACACTTCCAGGGATGGTGACTCCACCACGTCCCTCGGCAGCCTGTTCCAATGTTCTGATGCCTGACCACACTTCCAGGGAAGACTCCCACCCCACTGATCATTCTGTGCTGTGGGGACACCGTTTTCCTGTGTTACTGCAGGATTTTTTACAAGCAGTGGTACCAAACCTATCTCAAACCGCATTTTTAGCACATTTGCTTTCTAAGGTTCTCCCTCCTGGCTTGCAGAAATTCAAGACAATTTCTCCTCTGCAGCAGAAACACAGGATTACTCCTGCACAGTTCGAAACCCTGGGAAAGAGGAGGTGTTCAACATGGATGTTGCCTACTCGGAGCAAGCAGCTGTCCTGCTCAAGGGATCATTCCTGTCTGAATCCAGGAAGTTAAAGGATGGAAATGCCCTAATTGTAAGCACTGAAGGAATTTTTCTTGTTAGAACTTATTAGTCCCTTCTTGTCAAGGGGGCACAAGGCACTTTGTGTGTATGATCAGCTCTTGGAAGCATCCTCTATGGTCAGTGTTGTGATGGGTTTGTGTTAGGCAGGTGTTTTTGGGCAGGTTATCCTGGCAGTGTTGGGCAAGGATAGACATTGTGTAGTGGAGGGTCAAAAGAAGTAAGGTTTATGTGTGAAACTAGCTATTGTAATACAGATTCGGTTTGTTTCCACTGAAAAATTATTAATAACTGGTCTTTCTTACTCTCAACTCTGACAGTTTTCTTCTCCACAATTGTACTGGATTCCTTCCAAAGTTCAATTAGATTAGGATGGGTATCAGACTGTCTTTAACTTAGATAAATCGAGATCTTCAGTATGATTATTGAAAAGGGAAATATTTATTAAATTGGTGGTTGAGTAGGAGTAGTTTTGGGCATATGTCTGGGCTGGAACACAGCAGGAAGAACAGATGCCTGGTTATGATAAAGAATAAAAATACAGCAAAAGTTGTTCACTAGTGGGATTAATAGTGATAACTTGAACTGAACCTTTTGTGTGCGTTTCCCTCAGAGATTTAAGATCCCTAAGGGCAGACTAGGAGTAACCAGGATTGGAGATCTCTCAGCTCAGGACATGAAGAAGATCCCCACACTGGCCCTCATTGAACTCACAGCTCTCTGTGATATCCTGGGCTTTGAGCTGAAGAGAAACAAAGCAGCAAAACTGAAAACAACAGGTTAGTTTTACTTTTTCTTTTGTGCCCTTTTTTTTACACACATCTTCTCATCGTACAGTCATCAGTTGTGTTTCAAATTCTAGAACAGAGGGTCTTTGATAAGAAACTTTGTGACAGGTGTGCTTTCCTTGGTCAGGATTTTTCCTGGAAGTCAGTGGCTCATGACATCAAGACCTAGTACAACATTTATGTCTGGCTGCACTTGTCCTGTTTAACCATTCCTCTCCTTCTGCAGCACCTGGGCTTACAGAAGTGCCAGATTAGTCTGCAGTGGGGGATAGACCCCTTTCACCTGTGTTAGAGCTGATATGGGCTTACAAACTGTTGTTTCTATTGCAGAGAAAAGACTCTTTGGAGTTCCACTCAACACCCTGTTGGAAAACGACCAAAAGCTGCTGCCCAACACCAAGGTCCCTCTGCTACTCCAGGCAGTGAGTTCTCTGCTGGTTTCATTCACACCTTTGGTCCTCAGAGTCAGGAGCCTGTGATAAGGACAGGCTGACTCCTCATCCTCTGTGCCTAAGAGCTTTCTCTCTCCCCCTTTAATAGCTGCTGTCCTGCTTGGAGAAGAGAGGACTTGAAACAGAGGGCATCCTGAGAGTTTCTGGGTCCCAGACCAGAATCAAGGTATGAGTTCTTTAGCAGAGTTTCAAAGTGTCAGAGGTGATCAGGGAGCATTTGCTGAAGCAAGTGTTTAAATGACCTAAATTGTCTCGTCCCCTTCCCAGTGCAACCAGAAACATCCATTGCTGGGAAATGCAGGAGTGTGTGCTGAGGGTCTCTGCACTTGATATGTTGCCCTCCCAGTGCTCAGCTATAAAATTTCTCTCACATTTGCTTATTAAAGCATGTAACAAACTCCATCTTTTTCATAGAGCCTGGAACAGAAGCTGGAAAGGGACTTCTACAGCGGCCTGTTCCGCTGGGATGAGGTTCACCAGAACGACGTGTCCGGGCTGCTCAAGAGATTCATCCGAGAGCTGCCGGCCCCGCTGCTGACAGCAGAGTACCTGCCTGCCTTTGCTGCTGTCCAGAGTGAGTGCCTGCTCTGCCTGGCTAGCACCAGTTTGGTTTGTGCAAAGCTCTGTTGGTCCTGGGCTCTCCTGGCGGGTGTGTTGGGAGCCTGTGGATCCGCTGGCGGCACAGCACAGCTGGGAGCTGTGGTCACTGGTGCTTGGTTGAACATCTCTGTCTGTAGCAGCACTGTCCTGGGGTCTTCGATCCCGTGTCACTTGAGGCTGCAAGGCTGCTGCCATCAATGAGGACAGATTGATCAATAGTGACACCCAGACTGAGCTGTGGAAACTGGCCAGGGCACACAGCCTTAGTTTGTCTGCAGGTCATTTGAGGTTCTGCAAGCACCTTTCTTTGAGGCTGGTGCCTCAGTAGGCAGTTTGGATGTGTTAAGCTGAGTGCACAACTTTTTTGTTCAAAAAATGGGGAATTATAGGTTCTTTTGCTGCCCTTCAAGGGCATCAGAGTTGTTGACAGACTGTGTACTCTGAAGGAAATGAGCCAGGCTTCTAAAACATGGGTAGTTCCCTTCATAAGGACAGTATGAGTTTGATTTACCTGTGTGAAACAAGGTCTCAAATTCTACCTGACCAACCATTCAATAAGTAATTGTCTTATTCCTTGGAGGATTCCTTGCTCTAAAAGAACAGTGTCAGAAGCCTGAGTCCTCTGTCCTGTTGTTCTCCCTCTCTAGATATTCCAGACCTGAAGCAAAGATTGCAAGCTCTAAACCTCCTGATCCTGATTCTGCCAGAGCCCAACAGAAACACTCTGAAGGTAACTGCTTGCTTTTGATTTAGATGGTAAAACATAGACTCACAGAATTTTTTAGGTTGAAAAAAACCCCTTAAAATCATTGGGTTCCCACCATTCCCCCAGCACTTCCAAGGCCACCACTAAGCCATATCCCCAAGTGCCACAGCTACGTGGCTTTCAAACAGAAACCACCTCTGCCTTTCTGTGCTTTGTAAGAGCTGTGGTGGTTGTTGCTGCCTTTTTTTCTTTCTCCTAAATGGTTCAGCTCCCAGGTATTAAAGGTAAGGCTGACTTAGCACCCTGCACGCTCCATTTAGAGCACTGGAATATATAATCCAGTCAAGGATGATCTGTCATGGCTCTGGTGGAAGTGTGAGGTGAAAGAGACAATACAATAGGGTTTATTTTTCCACATGTGGGAATGGTTTTGGGGGGACACTGAAGGAAAGGAGGGGTTCATCTTTGGATTCAGAAACTTTTACAGCTAGACTTTGTAAATTACCACCTGCCAAGGAGTTAGAACTCACCTGTTTCCCACACAGACTGTCTTTCCTGATTCATAAATGCTGGATAAACCTCTCTTGGTGTGGTTATTTGTTGCTATCCCAGTATTAGAAATTGGCCACTGTACTTCCTGACTGGAGAAACAGGATTTGCTGCTATAGATCAAAAAAAAGTGCTAAGTAATGCTCTCTCCAGCAATTGCCATGGTAGTTTTTTGAGCACTAATAATAATGAATGACTTAAGTCTCTTTCCCTCTCTTCAGGCCCTTCTAGAGTTTCTCAGCAAGGTGGTTGCCAGGGAGAACAACAACAAAATGAACCTCTGGAACGTCTCCACAGTCATGGCCCCAAACCTCTTCATGCACAAGGGGCTGCCAAACAAGATCCCGGAGGGGAAGGAGAAGCAGCTGGCAGAGGGGGCGGCTGACGTGGTGCGGATGATGATCCATTACCAGGATCTGCTCTGGACAGTAAGTTCCAGGGGAATTATGTGCTGTGGTGTGACAGCGTCTTGGTCTTGTTAGAACTGGCATGGGGGAAGGGATAGCCTTGGAAACTTCAGAGGAATTAAACATCTGTGAGCAAAACCTCTGGCTAAATTCCAAGACTGCCTGTCCTCAAGATACACAGGTATTTTTGTCTATTTAAGGAGCTAAAGTGATGGTCCTCAATGACATTCTCATCTCTGCTTGATTTAATTCCTGTTTTCACCCTTCTCCCCTGCCCAGGTCTCCTCTTTCTTGGTAGCTCAAGTGAGAAAGCTGAACGAGAGCAACAGCAAAAGGTACCAGTTCTGCGACAAGAGAATTAAAAATTTGTTGCGGAAGATTCATGCTGATAAAGACAAGGTGGAAAAGAACCAGGGAGAGGTGAGTTAGGGCTTGGAAAAAAACCCAAACCATTTTGTGGCAGTGTCAAATGTTTTCCTGAGAACTCAGACAGATGTGAGGGGTGATAGTCCTGAAAAGAACAAGAGGGACAAAAAAATGCAGGATAATGAGGAAGAGTTTCCCAGACGCTTTTGGCCAGGTTGTGGAAGAAACTGATCCCAACAGCACGAGCACTAAATATATTTCAGGCTACAAAACAGTTGGTTAAAAGCAGGTGAAGAGGGAAGAGATCAGGAGCAGAAATGTTTGTTTTTCCCGTGTGAAGAGCAAACTTCACATGGCTCTGAGTGTCCCATGTGCTGGCACAGATACGTCTGCTGTGATAAAGGCACACTTATTTTCATGAACTTAAGGCATGAATTTAGGCTGTTGCCTAATTTTCTTTTTGCTCCTTAATGTCTGTTAGGATGGCACATCACTGGGTGCTTCCTTTCTTGGAAAGGACCTTTCTGGAATTGAGTAGCCTGCACTCCAGATCTCTAAATTCCTTTCAGAGTAATTTAAATGAATTTCAGAGGAGTCCTTCACACTTGTGCAAAACAGTTGGTCAAAATTTCTTCTGACAAACGTTATTTTCACCCGAGCTGGTGTCAGTGCTGGGTTTGAACAGCAGAGAGCACCAGCACACACTGATGGAGAGCACAGGGCTCCTCTCGTGGCCACAACACCGGAACGCTGATGGTTTATTCATAATGCTCACCTTGGTGCTTCCATAAGCTTTCAACCTGTACCATGTCTGTAAGAAACAAGCCTAAATTCCCTGAAGAGCTGTCTGGATAGGTTTAATTCCTCACACTCTCCAACCTGTTTTGAAAATGGATGTTTTGTCTGATAAAGGAGTCTTTCTTTAAGCACTTTTTTCTTTTCGCCTGCCTTGTTCAGCCTTCCAAGATTGTGAAAGTCCACGCATCACTCCTCCTGAAGGACTCTCTGGAGGTGCACTTGAACAATGCAACCAGGGTTGCTGATGTCTTGAGGCAGTTTCAGAAGAACTTGTGCCAGAATGGGTGGAATATTGTTAACACTGTCAACCTCCTCAAGTGGTAAATGGCTTTTTCTCTGCTTAAAAAAATAAGTGGTCTAGCTAGGTGCTGTTTTCTGTCTTGAGGTAGAGGGGAGGTGGCAGCACAGTGAGTTTTGAGGAGAGACTGTTCTCTGCTCCTCTGTTCTAAGCTTAGGAAATGGTGTTGGATGGGGAAGGCAAACATGAGCTCCCTGAGTGATTCCACTCAGTGCCCAGGCTGTCAGGAGGTCGGTGGTCCCCGCTGGGCTGCTGGACACCGAGTGATCTCCAGCAGCCTTGCTGAAGGGAAGGGAAAGGGCAGGAACACCGAGCCTGACAGACAGCCCTCCTCCAGCTCTCCTGCAGAAAAGCATCACCTGTATCATTTGCCTGGCGTAGTAATTCCAGCGTGCTTATGTTAATGCAGGGATTTCCTAAAATAAACTCTGCAATTCCCTGCTGTGCTCCTGTGGCGAATTGCCAAAATAGCCCAAAAAAGGAACAGAAGAGTTCCTGCCCCCTCTGTCACAGCTCCTGCAGCCTGTGTTTAGCAGGCAACGTGGCAGTGCCTCTCCTGTGTCCCAGGAGGTGTCCAGACAAGGAGGGTGGAGGGGAAGCTGGTGGATATTGGGTCAGCTGCTGTCTCACCAACAGCTTGCCTTGTTTTCTTTTTTACCAATTTTGGGTGTCCTACACTGTGCAGGAGGATCAGCAAGGTCTCTGTGCCGTGGCCTCTTTGACCACTGCTGGCCTCTGGACCATAAACAATTCTTTTGGAGGAAAGGTTACTGAACTACCTAACCTGTCTTTGCAGAGATTTAACTTCAACGTTTTTCTTCCTGCAGTAACAACTCCATGGAGTGCACAAACTTGCTCCTGTATGAAGTGGGAGGCAATATTGGTAAGTACAAATGGCAGCTGAAAAGAAGGACTCTGATACCCAGTTTTTATGCTTAGCTTCTTTTAGGAGGGAGTGAAAAAGCTTCTTTGGGCAACCTGTGCCTCACGGCCCTCAGAGTGAAGAATTTATTCCTAATATCTATTGCACATCTACC
This sequence comes from Machaerirhynchus nigripectus, assembly GCA_013397975.1. Classification (NCBI taxonomy): domain Eukaryota; kingdom Metazoa; phylum Chordata; class Aves; order Passeriformes; family Dicruridae; genus Machaerirhynchus; species Machaerirhynchus nigripectus. Next base: position 911,236 of record VZRQ01002666.1, on the reverse strand, counting down.
CTCTTCCCTCTCAAAGCCGTTACCTCAGATTTGTGGAAATGCTTCTGGATGGTTGTAATATTGAAATGAATGTGAATAAATGTTACTTTTTAGGTGGGGGCAAAAGCAAAAAACCAAATCTAGCAGCTACAGGGCTAAGGATATATAAAAAAAGAGTGTTTTTTCTGAATGTCTTGCTTTAACAGGTGAACATTGCCTGGACCCAGACACTTACCTCTTGGACTTGTACCACATCAACCCCCATGCTGAGTGGATAATTAAGCAAAACCCATCTTATCCTCGGATGTTCTAAGGAACACGTGAGCAAAATGAAGCACTTGGTTGCAGTTTTTGGAAGGTGTGGAAATAGAGACTTTCCTGTTGTAGTGTGGGAGCAGACACTGCTTGCTTCTTGGAAGGAAAAGCACCTTTATTAACTGCTGCCATGGCAGCTGGCAGTGAGAGCACAGTCGCCTCTGTGCTAACAGGGGTGTTGGAAATAAGCGGCGATTATCATCGTGTAGCAGGGTTTGCAGGGGGCATGACTGTTCCTAAACAAAATACCCCCCAAAACAAACCCTGAAGGCAAAGCTACAGTGGTTGTGCAACACAGATGGAAGAGAAGAAAGATCATCTTGAATATGGCAGAAGGCATTTGTGTATTCTGGATTTGCCCTTTCTTTTGGAGGAGAGAGTCAAATGCTGCAGTGGTACTAAGGACATCCCCTTGGTAAGGTTCCTGGTTGCCTGTGGCACAACACCAGAAGAGTTTGTGATGCTGGGCTTCACTGTTAAACTCCTGCTACATTCTTTGAAGAATGAAAAAGGATGTTTCCAAAAGGCCAGGTGGGATGTGACACCAACATCCTGTATTTTGTATCTGCAGTTAAACACCTATATGCAAGGCAAGAGAATAACTTTCCTTGGAAAAAGGGATGGAAAATACAGCAGCCTTTGGGATGTGCAGTGTGACAGGAGAGATGCCTGTCCCATGCAGCTCTGCTGGTAATGCAAACCCAAATTGCTCCTGACGAGGGTAAAACATGCATTTATTTTGATGGACAACCTATATACCAACAGACAATGGAGGAAATATCCTGAGGATAATGTGAGGGTGGTAATCTGACCTGGCCACGTGAACTGAGCTCCTTTGTGGAAGTTTCTGTGTGAATGTGTTTGTTCAAAAGTCGACAAACCTCCCCTGAGAGGTGAGGTGGCTGAACTGAGCTGAGCCCTCACTGCTCTGGCTGCAGGTTTCCATCCCACTCAGCACAGCGTGGCCACTGTGGGCTGGAGGGGTGTGAGGAGAGAGAACCCTCACCCTTGCTGCTGCATCATCATCATCACCCAGCCTGGGCTCCAAGAGGACTGTGCCTGTGGAGAGGAGTGCAGAAGTGTTGCTTTCCTCTGTGGTGATGCTGAAATACCTCACATGAGGGACCCCACTGTGCAGTGTCAGGGGTGGAACACTCAGCCTGTCCAGAAATCCAGATGTTTTTCTCTAAATCCTGTTTTTAAACATGGTTGGATATTTATTCATGTGGCAGAAGCAGGGCTGCCCTGCAAGTGTGTACTCAAAGTATTTCATTTGCCAAATCCTAGCTGCACTAGTGAAAATCTCCAGTATTATTTCTTTCGTTAAAGGAGTTTGTTTCCACTGCAATCTGAATTTTTCCCTCCTCTCCTTTTTTTCTCCCCAGAATGATGTGTAGCTTTCCTTATTCATTATCTCAGACTCCTAGATTCTGTTGTAAAGGTGCTTCGCTCTGTCATTAGCCTGTGTGGTTAAACCCTCTTGGTGGTTAGGATCCTTGAGGAACAGGTGAGCCACAGTCCATAACCTTTCCAGCTTGTTGTGAATACTGCGTGAGTGGTGCTGGTGTCTTAAAATTATCCATGTATTAGAGAGCCTGTCTATTCTTTTTGGTTGAGATGATGCAGATGCATTGACTGGCTGGATCACCCTCATGGATGTCTTCCTAAGAACCTGTAACAGAACCTCCCAACCCTGACCCAGATGTCAACAGTCCTTGAGGTGCCACTTTTATAGGGCCTAAATTGTGCCTAAAAGAGCCCGACTCTTTTCCTTGAGGACAGGTGATTTGTGTCTCTGGAAAGATCAAGCTGCTTTAACACAGGGCATTAAAAACCAAAGGTACCTATTGGACATCCCTTCCAGAATTGTTTGTGGCAGTGATGGAGTAAAGATGGCAAAGAGCAAATGCCAGAGATGTGACACCCTGACAAATTCCCAACCCATAAGGGTACTGGTGTGAGCTCAAAGATCCTTTGCAAGCTGGATTGCACCCTGCAGATCACACAGTGCTGCGTTTTTCCACCCCTCATGTGTTGGTTTATTCTGCCCATACCTACTGAGGGGTCAAGACTACATCACTGTGAACTACAGATGAGTGGGGTTTTTTGATCACCAAACAATGTGAATCAGTGCTGTGAAAAAGAAAGTTGGTGGGAGATTCTCATGAGACAAATACCAGGTCTTCAATATGAAAGGAAATTTTTAAAAAGAAAAAGAAACAAAAAACCCAGCTCTTTCCAGTTGATGGATGTGCTTTTAAAAATTTTTTTCAATCTTTGTATCAAAAAGTAAGTGTACATTTTTCAGTCACTGATGTGCAACCCCCTTCTGAAGGCTGGCTTTTAATACCTTTTATTTTTTATGAATTTTTAATTCTGTACATAAATTTCATTTATTTGGTGAAGCAATAAAAATACAGTAAAATCTCTTGACTCCATTTTCATTAGTGCTTGAGAACAGGTTCAAAGGCACTACATCTGTGAATGCAGCAGGGCTTGCCTCGTGCCTGAAGGGGGGATGTACCTGGGGTCTGAGTGAGCTGGGCAAGGGTTTTGTGTAACAGCTTCAGGAGAAGTTCCTCTTTGGCCGATCCTGTGGGATTGCTGCAAAAGGACGACCCAGGAGGAGGAGGTTGGTGTTGGGTATGAAAAGCCCAGAGAAAGGTGGGTGGGAGCTGAAGGTGAGCACCAACAATTAGTGACTTCTGAAGGAAGAGCAGCAGCTGTGCAAGATTTGAGCTTGAGGAAATGTGTCCATACCCCACGAGAAATCCCTTCCCATCCCCTCAGCCCTGCTCAGTGACTCGGGTGCTGGACCAGCCACACTGGCCAAGAGTAACAGGAACCAGTCTGGATCTTTGCTTAAATCACAACTAATACTTGAGTGTTCAGTGGTGATGAAATGTGGCATAAATCCACTGTGAACTGTTTAAAAACAGTGCAGCAGCCTGTCCAGCAGTGCTGGTGGAAAAGCAGGGCTTGCTCTCCTACCCAGACACAAAAAGAAAGGGGGAGGAGGATTCAAGCAGCTTCAAAAAGCTTCCAGAGCAATTATCTGAGGAAAACACCAGTTTATCAAACTCATTCCCCCCATTCATCTTCAGCAGTATCAAAGTGCTAATCTCTCCCATCCCCAGGGGCTTTCGTGATTGATCATTACACAGCTCTCCCCTGCTTAGATCAGAAGCCCAGGATTTATTCTGAATGCAACTGTATGTTGTGCTGAGATAAGGGACAGAGCATAAAAGAATCTTGCAAATGCTGGTTAGACATAGCTGTGAGTGAAGTGGAACTGAAATACCAAAATAATAATAAAAATAATAACAATTTGTTTTTAAAAAAGAGTAGTTTGCCTTAGGAAAAAGTGTTTGCAAAAATATAGAGTCTTCACAGGAACAGGTGAAGCTTTAGCTCGTTGAGGGAAATGCCACAAGTAAATGCACTTCCTGGAGCAAAGTGAGTGACAGCAAATATTGCTGTAAATAAAACACAACTGCATTTGATTAAATCTATTTCTTTACCCCCATGCACTCTCCAGTGCTGGGAACAAGACAAATGACATTTGTGCTTTTGCATGCTGAGAGGATGGAACTTTAAAGTTCTCTCCAAACCCTGTTTTCTCTTGTTTGCACATGACTTCACCTTGTGGGGGGAGGAATAGAGGCTGAAGTTCAATACTTTAAGTCACTGGAAATGTTCAGCTGCACTGATTTACCCAGCTGGGAAACGGCCTAGGCAGTCTCTAGTCCCTCCAGTCTAAGGTTTGTATGCTTTTTGTTGTTGTTTTTGGTGGCAGACACCCTTTGTCAGAGCAGCTTTGTGTGGGTTGTGGTTCCCCAACCTCCCCTGCCAAAGTCCTTCTCACCAGCACCCAGACCTGGCAGGATCCACTGAGCTCAAGGGGTTGAAGCCTTTCCCTCCACACTAAACTCTGTTATCTAGCTCTGGCCTGGGGCTGACCCCAAGAATGGGAGTGGAGGAAGGTGTTCCTTCTCTCCTTAGTCCTTGGAAGGGAATTTTGAAGTGGTGATGTTTCCATCTCTCTGACTGTCTTGGCCGTCTGCACTTTTCTACCTGGTGAAGTTGCAGGGGTAATTACCTAGGGAATAAAGCAGGAAAAGAGGAAGAAACCTCGCAGAAATGGAGGGTGTGGGTGTACCTATGTGGGTTGTGAGTCGTTTTGTTCATTTTTCAGGGTTTGGAAGAGACAGATGCACGTGAGCTCTGCTGCCCTCTCCTCACTCACCCCAAACCTTGCTCTTGGCAGGCTGTAGTAGAAACCTGCTTCAGAAATTCCCTATCCTGTGCAGGATGGGGATGAAAGGTTGGTTTTCCCTTGCTTTCCGCTTCTGCCAGCATGCCCCTTTCTGTGCTGGAAGGGTGAGGTGAGCCCTCAGTACTGAATATACTTCTTGTTTGTCTGTGTGTGTGGATGGGAGCACGGAAGCTGAGCACGGACTGCTTGTGACTTGTGTTGAAGCTTAAATCTTTTAAGCCTTACCCAGAGTTTTAAAACTCCCACGGAGCGTGGTTATCCTTAAGCCACTGCTGTTACCTCCCACCTCAGCTTTTTGTATGTGCCCAGTCAGTGCAGGAGGAGAGAGTCACTCTTACCTGCCCTGATGACTCTGGTTAAGCATTCTCTGGACACAAGAGCAGCACAAAGTGGAATAATTGCCTTTTACTTATAACAAACTGGCAGAGCTGTCTCAGGGTTTCAAGAGAGACAATTAAAGACCTTACATGGTTTCCTTCAAAAGGAGAAATAGACCTAGGGTTTCCCTAATAGCCCTCCTGATTCTGCGCCTCGCTCTCAGAGCGTGTTGTTGTGGGTTGCATTTATTATGAGCCACTTATTACCCTTAATTATTGAGCAGGGGGTAGGGCTCTCGGTAACAGGCGGAGTTGTGACTTGATGAACACTCAGCTGTCTCTATTTAAGATAAAATTACTGTAATTAACAAATCGATCAACCCTACTTTCGCTTTGCCTGGCTGGGACAGAACAAATGGGCTAAACGAGACCTATTTAGCACAAAAGTAGAGAGAGGGGTTCGCAGACCTCAGGATACACAGGCTCGGAGCGTTTTTGTCACACGCTGCTTTTAATGGAAATGTCACATAATTGTCTCTTGTTAGGCAATTTTGTCTCCAGCAAAAAGCACCCACGCTGCACTTTGTGCCGCTCCGCCCGGCGAGGCAGAGTCGCGGTGGGTGAGCAGCCAGGTGGGCTGTTTGGGTATAACCACCCCCTCGAGCAGGGCTGGGTTGGATTTCCTGGGTGCTGGGCTCACTTGTGACTCTTAGCAAGTTGTTTGCAGAATTTATATATTTGAGAGTAAAATTGGTTCCTCAGGTTGTCCTCAGCTGAGCAGATGTTGCCTTCTCCAGCTCCCTGGGTGTTGCTCTTCATGTTGCTGCGGTGTCTGAGGGTCACTGTGTTTTTAGCCCCAGGAATCCTCCCAGCTCGCTGGTGTGGGAAACGCTTGTCCCCAGCTCTTCTTCCAGAGCCCTGTGCTGTCTAAAAAGCATTTGGCCACAGGAATTTGTCCCTCTTGAAGCTTTTGTGGTGTGTCTGTGCACTCTGGCAAGCTCGCACTGTGAGTGTTGTCACCCATCCTCCCTCCCTGGCCACACCAGGATCGTGTCACATCCACACATGTATTGAGGGTCAGCCCAAGAAGGAGATGAGACGCTGGAGGGCCCAGGAAATGCTCTGTTTCGTTGTGTTCTGCCCTCCTGGGAAACGAGCTGGTAAAGGCTAGATCTGCTACAGCTGGGGAAAGGTCTGGAGCACACTATGGGCAGCAGCTGAGGGAGCTGGTGGTGCCCAGCCTGGAGAAAAAGAGGCTCAGGAGGGACCTTATCCTTCTTTACAACTACTGGGTAGGATGCAGCCAGGTGGGGGTGGGTCTATTCTGCCAGGTAACAAGTGACAAAAATAAAAGGAAGTGGCCGCAAGTTGTGCCAGAGGAAGCTTAAATTAGAGAATGGTAAAAATTTCTTCACTGAAAGAGTGGAACAGGCTGCCCAGGAAAGTGGTGGAATCACCATCCCTGGCAGGGCTCATAAGGTGTGTGGAGGTAGCACCAAAAAATGGGTCTGTTTCAGCCTCAGGCCTTTCAGGAAGATGAAGCTGGTGCTCCTGCCACCAGTGGTTGTTCTTGCTACACCAGCTCACCGAGGTTTGCCCACACGTGCTGTGTGAGACCATCACAGTCACATTCATTTCAAGAGATTGCTAAAAACATAATCTGTAAGTGCTTCAAGGGACTGAACTGCTTAACCTGGAGAGTTGTCTTAATTCTGGCCCTTTTGGTATAGGCCACAGGAAGTTCATCCTCGCTGTCCCCACACCTGCAGGCAGCAGTGAGGTGTGATGGGGTATTGGGGCAGATGGATCAATGGGAACCAGGTAGGGTCTGGCTTGACCTGTAACGCTGATGGCTCAGCATTGCAGAGGGCTTGGTCGTCGCTGCCTGGTTCTGTGGCAGCCGTGGCTGCTCTCCCTTTTGGGGGCTGCTCTGTTCTCCCCCGGTGCTGCCCATGGCTCTCCATTGGGCGTCTCTCCTCTGTCCCGCTCCGGAGCACCCCTGGCTGGAAGGGACAGCGAGTTGCTGCTGTGACTGTCACATACGAGCAGGGAAAGCCCGTGTAGAACCATCAAAGGCAGAGCCAGGAGCATCTGAAAGCTTCATTAGCCGGGCTTTGTTCTGACGGCGCAGTCAGGCGGGGAAATAATGCCGGGAGTGTTATCAGCCATGTGCAGGAGGCGGTTGCGTAGCAACCCCGATTGGGGGACCGGGCCGCTGCTCTGCCGGAAAAAGAAATACTCATTTTCTTCAATTTAGAGGCATTTCAAACAGGAATTCACGGCTGGTGGAGGATTCGCTTAAGTTTAACATCTCTTAAAGAGATGGCAGCTGGTGTTGGCCTTGTTTTAGCATCAAGTAGGTGCAAACTCACAAGCTAAATGAAGCTAAGACAGTCCAGGTTTTGTTTGGGTTTTCAGTGCTGGTTTTCACCCCTTTGTCCTGCTGGGGTTGAAATGGGATGAGTACTGGAAATTTCATTGCTCCTTTCAGGCCTGATGTAAAGGCATCTTCAGAGAGCCCTCCTTGGCACCACATTGCTCACTACGAGTGAGGGTGATCGTGGTCCCTCTCTCCTACGAGCCCTGTTCAGAGAGTAAAGTGCAGAAAGGGCGTGGTTCTGCTGCCGCACCTCCTTGCCAGGCTGGAGAATGGGTCAGACTTCAGAGAAACTACAAACCTGCAATACCTGTGAGGCTGTGAAGGAGCACTGGATGCAAGGATAGGAAAGACAGTCATCAATCTGCTTTTGTCTGGACACTGAGATGTTGAGATTGAGGCAAACAGAGGCCGCCCAGGCCTGTTTTGAAGGGCAGCATGAGTATATGGTGCAAGTAAGAAACAAATCCCAGCTCTGAGGGGGATTGCCAAGTGTGCAGGTAGGGCAGGGCACCCCGTGGTTTCCCTGTGCTGCTGCAGCTCTGGCTGTTTCACACAGAAGGGGCTCAAAGAGCTTTTTCACACTTCAGCTTTGGTGTGTGTTGTGCAGTAAGAGCAGCGGGGGAGAGTCAGTCTGCCCTGAAAGAGGAGCTGGGTTGCCCAGACATCGTGAGGGTGTCCCTAATGGATCTGTCTAGATTTGGTGGCTATGTAGAGGGATTCAGGTTCTCCATGTGCCATTTATCTGGATGATGTATCTGGCTTTCCAAAAACTTGTGTGGACTTGCACCTACCCTTGTGCACTCCTCTCTGGTGCCTAGGACAGACAGGGCATGCCTGAGTGCTGCCAGCTGGAAAGATTAATAGGGAATTAACAACTACAGGATATTTATGGTGCTTCTGTGGTCCCATAGAGTAACGTGGAAATTACTGTTTTATTCTTTATTCACCTGTTACTGTCTGTATTGCCAGGGTGAGCAGGTAACAGCAGGAGGGTGCTGGTACTGGCGTTGGGATTCGGGATCCGTGGTGGAGGAGAGATTAAATGAACATCCTCTGAGTGGCCTCACCTGCTGAGAATGTGGAGGCATTTCCTGTCACTGATCAGCTTGTGCATCAAGCGACAGCAAGGACAAAGAACATTATTTGTACATGAAAAACTCCTTTCTCTGCTCTGTCCTCTGGCTTCAGCCTTTCAATATTGAACAATAATACATCTTCCTTTCTTATTAACAATTCAGTTTGAAGACTGATTCAGATTAGCTTGGGCTCTAACTGTATTAAGCACTTCAGGGAAAAAAAAAAGCCATACGAGCTCAGGATGTTTATGAAAAGCAATTTCCTCAATGCCAGGCAGTTTAATAACTCCATGGCCATGGCATTCAGGCTCATTTATTTTAAACTGTGTTTCCAAACTGTGACGGGTCAATAATAAATAAGGCAGGGTGGCAGATTTTTTTTGTGGAAGGGAGCTCAGAGGACACAGGCACGATCAGAGAGGAGCACAGAGAACAGTGTGGCTCTTGGGTCTGACAAAGGCTCATTTGACACACAAAATCTTATAATCAGTATTTCCCCACCAAACTACTGAGAGCAAGTAAAAATTTGGAGCTATATATGGCAAAAGGGAGAAAACTCTGATCCTCTCTCATCCAAACTGTTTTCTTGTAACAGTAAAATTGTTCTTCTACATATTGGTCTGGATTTTCCCTTTAATCGAGTCCATGGTGGAAGGAGACATGCAGCCCCAGGCGGGTTTTTGCACCTGAGACCTCCAGTCTGCTCAAGCAATAAATACAAACATCACAGAGTGTTTCAAAGGACTTGTTAAAAATATTGGAAATCAGTGCCTTGTAGGAAACAAAGTGAGCTAATAGTATTTGTTGAAAACACCTTTTACAAACCCCGTGGGACACGGAGCAGGTCGAGTGGAATGTGTAGCAACATTCACCTATCTCCTGCTTCCCTCTGTGGATATTCAGGCAGAGATTTTGGTGGGTTGAGGTTTTGTTATCTCCCTTTGAAACACGGAACGTGCAGAAGAACTGAGCTGAATTGCTCTGCTTTGTGTCCTGCTCTGCTTTTGGGAACTCTGGGCTCTCCAGCTCTGGGAGGGCTTTTCTTCTGCATCTCCCATGTTCAGGGCAGCACATTCAAAATGTAAATGAGCTTCAAAAAGCTGGAATACTCAGACTGGTATAGCATACAGGGATTGGAAAATTGACTTCTGTTGGTCAGGTTTCAGATTACTCCTGGTAGAAAGACACCCCCTTCTCTCTGTGGAGCATGAAGTACTGTGGATTTTTCCTGGATAATCAAAATATTGAGCTTGATTAAAGTGTTATCTAGCTCAACAGACATATTTGTTGGATAACTTCTGTGAGTAATTGAGCAGGGATTTGTCCCTGCCATTCCCACCCAGCTGGAGGTTGGGCTGTGGCTGGCCAGGGAGCTCCTTCTGCTTTTATTTTGGTTAAACAGAATATTTATAAATCAGGTGCTCAGCTTGAATGTTTATTTTAAAGTCCTGACTTTTTCCTTAATGTTCCTGAGTGCTCACTTATTAGAAGCTCACACTGTGAGCCCTTAGGAATTCATGAGGTGTTTTCTGTATCTGGGTACTTTAAATAAATCTCACAAGTGCGGGCTGCAGGGCCTGGGTAGATGAACTGTTCCTGAACAGGCTTCCCACACTGACCTTCCCCTCCTCCAGCTTGGCAGGAAGAGCTGCACCAAAATCCTGGGGTCTTTTGCGTGTTGAAGGACTTACCTGTGGAGTTTCTCACTTGAAACAGAGGCTTCGGTGGTGGTTGGGGTGACACTGGAGCTGCAGGTGATGCTGTCCCCAGAGGCTGTGTGAATGATGGGGCGAGCTGGGGTGGGTTCTGGGCTGGGTGCCAGAGGTTCCCTCAAGCTGCTCCATCACTCCCCTCAGCTGGACAGGAGAGAGATGATACAGCAGAAGGCTCGTGGGTTGAGATCAGGGCAGGGAGAGATCTCTCCCCCATTACCACTGCAGGCAAAACAGACTTGACTCAGGGAAATCAGTTCAATTTATTGCCAACAAAATCAGAGTGGAGTAATGGCAAACACAAGCAAATCCTAAAAATACCTTCCCTCCGCCCCCTCTTTTTCCTGGGCTCAGCTTCACTCCTGAATTCTTTCCCTCCTCCCCACAGTGGTACAGGGAGTGGGGTTGTGGTCAGTTCATCACACACTGACTCTGCTGCTCCTTCCTTCTCAGGGGAGGATTCCTCACAGTCCTTCCCTGCTCCACCACAGGGTCACTGCCATGGCAGACAGCTCTCCATGAACTTCTCCAATACTGGGCTTTCCCACAGGCTGCAGTTCTCCATGAACTGCTCCAGTTTGGGTCTCCCATGGGATGCAGCCCTTCAGTAACAGGCTGCTCCAGCCTGAGCCCCCTTGGGGTCACAAGTCATGCCCCAGCATGGGCTCCTCTTTCCATGGGGCCACAGGTCCTGCCAGGAGCTTGCTCCAGCGTGGGGCTCTCTCTCAGTGCTGCAGCACTTTGAGGCTGTGTCTGAGACCAAGACCTGGATCTTCAAAGAAACAAACCGCAGCTCCCGACCTTCTGAGGAAGGTCAGGCATAAAAATATCTTCACCCCGCCTTCTTCCTCCCTCCTGTCCTGAAGCCCATGATCTCTCTGACCCAATGAATCAGGGCTCTGGGCAAGTATCCCTTCCATGAGAGTGCTGCAGCTGGCAGGATAATGAGACAGAAAAGTGATGGATCCCAAGCTCCCATCCCCTCCTCTGCTCCTGCTCAGTGCCCACACACTGCCTTGGCCGTGGGCCTGAGCTGGAGTGAGCACCTGCAGCAGGGTGCGGATGTGACCTGCAGAGACACCCTTCCCTTCTCTGCTGGCTCAAGGACTTCACTTTTTAAAGCTACCGTAGGAAATGTGCTGACTAAGGAAATGGCAAGGACAAAGTGATGAGAATGTGGTATGCCTCATCCTCCTGCAGTTCTATCCTCAAGGATGCCTCTGCTCTCAAAGCCATTTCTATGTCATCTCTTGATGGTTTGGCTGCAGGGCACAGAGCAGGGGCTCCCGGGTTTGTCTCGCTGTGAGGAGGAGGGATGCCTGCTGCTCCATCGGGTGACCACAGCCTGCATTGCTGGCTGCTGCTTGGCTGCTTTTTTTATTCCCTTGATTTAAAGCCATTCTGCAGCATCTGGGGATTCATTTTGCTTAGATGTGCTACTTACAGATTTGCAGAGAGCAAGAATTAGCATCTTAATTCATAGCAATATTTCCAGGCAAAGCCTTTGACTGGGGGTGCTTGCTCTTCTTGTCTGTTTTGGCTCACAGAGGATTTGCTTTCTATCTGGGTTTGGAGGGATATGATTTCTTTGTTTGATTCTCCTTCCCAAATTTCCTGTCAGCTGCATGCTGAAGGAAAACTTCTGCCTGAAAAATAGATTTGTACCTTATTTTAGGCTTCCCTGCCTTAATCTCTGGTCAGGTAGCTGGAATTGTATGTAAAAATGATGGAGACAGGAGATAATCTGCCAGTCTTGACCGTGTTCAGCTCTGGTGGTGGCATCCCAGCTGTTTCCAATCTTCACCTTGCTGGAGAACCCATTTCCATGATGATAATCATTTGTCAGCTTTTAATCTCCCAGTGCAGATGTGACAAAACAGTTTCATAATCCGCTTGCGTGCATCAGGCTGCTCACTTCTATTTTGGGAGAGCAGGGCTGACTAATGTATAGCCCTGGGTGATGGCGTGTGACACTGCTGTGCCAAAGGCTGCCACAGTGCAGCAAGTGCCTCCAGAAAAGAGGTAAATGCAGGGATTTTTTAGTATCAGTTGGAAACTGAAACAAAAACATCACACAAAGCCCTGGAGAGAACCCTGAATTGTGACTCACAGGAGGAGAACTCGCTGTGTCTGTGCACTCACCAGGGGCAGGGCAGGGGAGTGACATCCCTCGTGCTGTCCCTCTGCAGCCTGGCCCATCTCAGCAGTGTGAGAGGGAAACATGGGCTCCAGGCCAAAAATAGGGAATGGTTACTCACTCCTGCTTCAAAGGGGAGCAGAGAGCAGGCAATAGTGTGTTCCCCCTGTCACAAGGGATGCCAGCTACTCCCGAAATCCCCAGGGAGGTTTCTGTGATTCATTTGTGGGATGAGAAAGCGGAGGGATAATGAGGAACACTTAGAGCTTTGTGTCACCTGAAGTGTGCTTCACTGCAGAAATTTTGGGAAGGGGACAGAGCACTAAAATCTAACATAGCTGCACAGAGTGTGGGGGAACATTGGGTTATATGTCTGAATATTCCATCAGAACTTGCACACATGACTCATTTGACTGTGTGTGTTTATCTGATTTGGTCTTGTTAAAGTTCAGAGAAAGGATGGTCAAACTCTCGTCCCCAGTAAAATGTCTAGACATTCAATTGTTCCTAAATAACCGAGTGCGTTTAATTAGAAACTAATTAAAATTTCAATAGGTCTTGATGTGTAGACAGTTTAAAATGAAGATGAAACATGGTTGAAATATAATCAATATCTTGATCAGTCAAGGAATTTATGTTTGGGAAATGGCAGTGAGGTCTATGGGGGAAATATGGCAGAAGAGCTCGTATTCTTGAGAGCATATTTGATTAAACCAGAAAGCTTTTAGGAAGAAAATGCAGTTTCCAGTTGGGCTTCATGAGCCCCCTAACAAGCCTGTAAAATGTGTGCATGCAAGCTTCTGACAGAGGTGTTTTCCTAATTGTAATAATACTTAAATATAGGTAAAGACGGGAACTAGTCCAAAGCAGAGTCCAGGCATAAATCCTACCATTTATCATCTGTGCTCTTCTGGAAACAAGAAGTGACTGGCATACGTGCTTAATTCAAACTAAATAGCCTATAAAACAAGTTCCCCAAGGCTAATAATAATAATAATATCAGGAGAAATGAATATGAGGATGATTGAATACAGGATACGCTGAGGAGTGAATATGGGATATAGATACATATCATGCTGGCAAGGACGGGCTGGTGTTTGTGGTATGCTGGGAACTCCAATCCATCATCTGACCAGAGAATATAATGCAGCTAGAATCAAAAAAGATGCCTCTGTCTGAAGCAATGCATGGATGTTATAAACCAGCAAATGCAAATAATCAATCAAAAGTAACGAGTGGGCCAAAACAGAATATCACCAAGCAATAATTCAAATCACAGCTGTGATTATGAGAAATAACCTTAAATCTGCTATTTAACTAATATTAAGCTCCTGACACCCTCTAGGATGGGGCACACAAACCTTCTCAGGCTAATATGATAATAGAGGAAATATTATGCTCCTTAGAAATTTCAGGAAGGGTATTAACCATTGAAGGCTCTCAGATGTGTGTGTATAAACCATGTTCTCTGCACCCAAACAGTGCTCAGGTAATCCCTGGTTTCCTGGGATCAAGCACCCCTTGTCAGAGGGCCCGGTTCAGGCTGGGGCAGGCTCAGTACTCCCATCACCCTTGGGGTCCCTCTTTTGGTGTTGATCCACGGCTGCTGTGCAGCCTGGTCCTTTCTGTCTCCCAGGAAAAACGGGAGATCCCCTGTGAGACCTGAATAAGGCTGGCAGCAGCAGCTCCTGGTGGCTGAAGCTTGGTTGCCTTAGTGTGGGATGAGGGTGCCCAAGCGAGGCACTGAGCTTCAGAAGAGATCCCAGAATGGATTGGGTTGGATGGACCTTAAAACTCATCTCCTTCCAAGCCCCTGCTATGGCCGGGGACACCTTCCCCTGGGGCAGGTTGCTCCAAGCCCTGATGACGATCTGAGACCTTCAGTAGCCCAAGGCATGTGTAGAGAGGTGCCTTGCACCTGCTCCCACAGGCTGCTGTCAGACACAAGCTGATCCAGAGCATGAAGCTCTTTCTAGGCAAGTGCAGATAGAAATATCTTTGTAGCTAGACTGTAGATTTGCATCTTACAATTAATGGAGTGACTGACTCCTGTCTCTGGGAATCGAGCAGCTCCCTCCACCTTCCCCTTCTTTGTGAGTGTGAGTGTGTGTGTGTGTGTGTGTGTGTGTGTGGTAAATGACCTTTGGAATGAAAATATTAACTGAAAAGGAAAACATGACTGTAATTTATGAAATGTTAGCCCAGCTGCCTCTGGGGGGGAACAGACCTTTCAGCCCTGCAAGCTGATGCATCGCTGGGGGTGCCTGCATTGACACAGGTGCATTTAAAGAGTCAATTAGGGGGAAGCTGTGTATTTGCACAGCCTGGATTAATTTCATGTTTTGGCAACTTTCTTTCCAAAGAGTTTGAGACTCCTGGTACTGCTGAAAGAGGTTGCTTGTTGAGAAAGGACTGGAGGAGGTTCCAGAGCAAAGAGGTGAAGCCCAGGCCTCTGGTAACAAAGCATTTGGGTGGTCACTGCACCCTGAGAGAGCATCAGTTTGAACAGCCTGTGCTGGAGCAACTCTTGATGGTGGAGTTTCGGCTCTTGAATGTTGGCAAAAGGCTGCAAGTAACTCAGATTTCTGGGGATGTTGTCTGCAGGAGAACAAAGGAAGTGGGTGCTCTCTTGGCAGCAGCTTTGTGCAATTCGATTTTCTGGGTAAAAACCCTGAGCTTCTGTCTTCACTACTGACCAGGGGCTTCCACATAGGACTATTAAAACCTTAAAAGACTCTCTTTGAGGTAGATCAATACAAAATGAAATGGGGGAAAATTGTTTATTGCTGAGGAAAATACAGCACTGTGAATAACAAGGAAGAAAATGCAGCTGAAGGCTCAAATTGAATCTCTATTATGCCTGTGATTAAAGATAATGTGCTAGGAGAGGGGATTACAGGAGGGTTTCTGTGCTGGGTTGGATGGCTAAAAACGTGGTGATTGTGGCTGCTGGGCCCTCATTGGCCTGGGTTTGATATCTAAATTATAGGGCTATTACCCAGAAATCAGTTTGATGCTCTGTCTGAAAGGAAGAGCCCCTCCATGGCCCAGCTGGCTGGGGACACTCATCCTGCTTGAGGCTGGGGAACTCTGTCTCTCTCTTTTCCTTGGCAACTAAGGGTTTGTAGTTCTTTGTGTAACAGTTGTGGGGTTTTCTAAGAGGTTTAAGAAATTAAAGATGGCTAAGTCCTTCCAGTCACCTACATTCCCATGTAAACCTCCAGTCAGTTCAGGAGTGGCTGCTTTGTTTTAAAGCTGGGGTTTTTTCTTGTTTATTTTAATGGATTATTTTTAATGAATTTATTGATGAGGTTGATGAATGGGGTGACAGCACAAGATTTGTGATGTTTTCCAGAACAAACTTGCATGTTTGTAAGTAGCTGACATTCTAAGCCATGGTTGGAGAGTTGTATTTGGCAAACTTAACTATAATTGAAATGAACTTGGGCTTGAACTTGGGAGAAACTGCTTTCTGTTTAAAACAAAACTGTTCTCTAGGATGAGAAGAAGATCTCAGTGACATGTTTGTATTTAGTAGGCTCAAGGCAGTTTTCACAAACTTCAGAACTATTCAGTGTCACAAGTTGTTTTCTCCAGGAAATCTTTCCTGCTCTGCATCCTCAGCCCCCACAAGCCTTGATCTGGGAATTGCTGTTATCAGCTGCCTGCAGTGTTCTGCTCCCGGCTTATCTGCTGCTGACACAGAAAGGACACTGACAACTGCTAATCAACCTCGAGCACACAGATCTCCCCAAAACATCAACAGCATCTGCGCTGCTCCCTCTTCTTTATTCCCTTCTCATCTTATTGGAGTGGGGAGCATCCTTTGCTGTCTGCAGTCTCCCTAAGCTTAAAAATTGGAGAAGAGTTAATTATGATTATTGAGTTGCTGCATCAACAATTAGCTGAACCTTAATTTGAAGCACAGACCTATTTGAATTTGGAGTTTTATGTTACCCACCTGGTCTTTAACATTAGGGTCAGCTCTCCCTCTGGCCACAGTAACACCAGTGTTTGTACCGTGGTACCGGGTGGTGCAGCCCTGCTTCCAGCCCCTTTGCTTTAGGGGACCTGCTGCAAATCCTGTTCCTTTGGAGCTCCATCCTGGTTGATGTCTGCTCGGTGTCACCTCCTTGTATCACTCTCCCAGTTAGTGCCAAGTGGTTTTTTTGGTGACCCACAGAACCCAGCCAGCACAACTGCAGGTGCCAAGGGGCTCGTGTGACTGTAGCTCCTCAGCAAAGGACAGGAGGAAAGATGCTCTAGTGAGATCTGCATCATCTGCAGGAGGACAGGCCAAATTGGGATTTGGTCCATAACCTGCAAAAGTATCCTGAACTGGAGTTGACCAGTTCTCTGACCTTAGTGTTTCTTGGATTATTTTGTAAAAAAAACCCCACACAAACAAAACTCAGTTTTTCTTTCAGCATTCCTGTCACCACTCCTATTTCCCCTGCTGCTCTGGCTGCCTTTGCCTGGGACATTAATATCCCAGTTGCCATCAGTGTGCCAAAACGTGGCAGGAATAGCAAGCGTTTCTGCAGGAGTGTGGAGGCAGGAGAGGACTCGAGGTCCTGGGGACTGGAGACATCTAGGGAGGGTTTGGCTGATGAACTTCAATGTATTTGGTGTTTCTATGATTTTACAGAAAAAATCACGTAACACATGCAAGGTAAACCTCCAGCTCTAAGTTCTGTGCAATTTTTGCTGTCTTTAAAGGAGGAAAAGGGATCTGAAGAGTAAGGTGCAGCTGGTGGTTCCAGGGCGTGAAGGCTCCAGTCACTGGTAGTGCAGCACTGGTCCAGTGTGGCATGGGTGAGGTTCAGCTCTGTGGTGAGGGCAAGGCAAAGACTCCTACCTTATTCTGTGGGTCTGGTATGACTGCTTCATGTGAATTTCCCAGCAGCTCTTTGTGGCTAATGGAAAAGCCAGTGTGTGTCCACAGAGAGGTTCAGCCTGGCTGTGTCAGACCCTCCCGTGTCTTGTTATTTAATGTGAGCAAACAAGATCAAAGATAAAATAACTCCCCCACCCTACCCTTTCACAAATCTTCTGCTGTAATTTTTTAAGAGCCCGCCATGTGTGAGATCAGGCAAAGGTTAAATTGTCAGGCTCTCTTAGCCACGGAGAGATTTGACTCTAGCCTGAGGCAGGGGTATCTAACCTGAGCTGTTACATTGCTTGTTAGATCCTGGGTTTTCATAGCCAGAACATATCGACAGCATAACCCCACTATCCCTGCTGGCTGCGAGGGGTGTTGGTTTTAGTCAGTCTGTGTAAACCTGGCCTAACACACCCTGGTAACCTGTTATCCAGAGCTCATCCAACTGCAGGCTGCCAAAAACTGGCTGGCACTGCACTTGTATTGGCTTATGTCAGGAGCAAGTGTTTCATTTCTCTGCATCCAGTATCTGGTGAGCGGGGACTGGGGATTATTAGATGTATGTTCAGATTTATGCTGCTGCAGATGAACAAGGTTTGTGTTTCTTGTGTGTGTACACAGGGCACAGAGTCGACTCGTGACAGGGCTGTGAGTGCTGGCTGATTGCCTCTGCTTCATCAGGGAATTGAGAAAATTTAACTCCCATTATGTAAGTTCACCCTCACTGAAATGTATGTGAGTACAACCTGGAGGTGTACTGCTGCAAGCACCTGAGATGCTTGGGGTGCTGAGGGGGAGCCTGGAGCTTGACAACAGCAGATTTTGCTGGTCCTGACAAGCCTTTATTTGGCTTTTTTTTAATACAGAAAAGGGAGTTGCAGCACAGTGAACTGCATTGCAGCTGCAGTGGGGGCCCGTCCGTACGGACCATCTGGCAGAGCCAAAGGAACGGCTGAGCCTGCAGGCTCGGGGTCCTGTGACACACGGAGGGAAGCCATGCATGAACAACAGCCCTGCTCGTTTTATCAGCAGGAACAGTGCTTAAACACGAGGAGGATTTTACAGTGACAGTCATTTCTGCGAAATCTATTGTAGTTAATTCTTCCTGGTGAGGAAGGCAGAGCTCACCTCTACCACAGGCTGGATTTCTCTTGAACCATGATAGATATTGCCATACTCCATTTTCAGGTCCCTCATCTCATGATGAATGTCGTGGTTTCTTTGGCCTGTCCTTCCAGATTTCCTGAACATAGAGTAGATTCGTAACCAAGGAGGGAAATTGCAAGAAGTCCAGCAATGTTGTGTCAGTCTTGAGTATTCAGCAGACATGGGGTGGTTTTCTTTCTGCCTCGTTCTTCTAGGCATCCCTCTCTAACTAATACACTCATAAAATAAATATTTTGGTAATCAGCTCTCAACTGCTGTTACAGAATAGCTCCAAGCTTCTTTAAAAGGCCAGCAGACCCATGTTGGTTATGAGGGCTGCAGTGGAAATGTAGACAGTGGTACAGCTGCAGCAGGTCAGGGTGCAAGCCCATCCCTGTTTCAGCTGAGACTGAGGAAACTTCCAGGTGATTTACTGCTTTCTGGATGCCAAATTAAAGTATCTCCAAGCCCAAAAGAGTCAGAATTTGAGGCATGAAAGCTGTCAGTGTCTGAAGTGGATTTTGGAAGGACATATAGCTGATCTATACTGGCTTCAATGATGTGTTGGATGAGATTTCGAGCAAACTATTCTAGTGGAAGTTGTCCTTGCCCATGTCAGGGGGGTTGGAGCTAGATGGTTTTTAAAGGCCCCTTCCAACCCCCACCAGCCTGTGGCTCTCTGACCTTTCTTCCCCTGACATGGACTGTTTATTTCTCCAGTGTCTGTATGACACATGCCCCCGCAGACAAAAAACAATCTTTGCTTTCACGTTGGGACTCAGATAAACAAAGGCATTATCAGTGGCCCCCAGAGAGGCTGGGCTGTAATTGAGGTTATTAGCTTTGCTATTTTTCAGAGTGCAGACCAGGCTGGCAAGAAGCCAACCCTTCCCCGAGCCGGCAGCATCTCTGCTGCTCCTGCAACTGCTGCGTTCCTCACCTCCTGCATCCTCCCCAGCCCCTGCTGCCTCTGCCCCCTCTTCCCCAGACTGCCAATCCCCTGCTCACCAGGGAGCTTTTTAAATGGCAGCGTGTCTGCCTAAAAATAAAATGAAATTTTAATGACTGCAAAATATCCCACTTTCCACCCAATTGCCCTCTGGAGGAAGGGGAGGGCGTGGAAGCCAGGGAATGTCCAAGAGTTGATGCAGGGGCTGAGGCCTCTCACCTGCTTTGAAGAGGTGTGTGATGGTAGGGAGGAGTAAAGAAATAGAAAAGATACTTTATTTAACCATTTTTAAAA
The DNA here is from genome assembly GCA_013397975.1 of Machaerirhynchus nigripectus. Classification (NCBI taxonomy): domain Eukaryota; kingdom Metazoa; phylum Chordata; class Aves; order Passeriformes; family Dicruridae; genus Machaerirhynchus; species Machaerirhynchus nigripectus. The sequence goes on along the minus strand of VZRQ01002666.1, from coordinate 891,773 downwards.
TTTATTTTGTTGCCTTCAAGTGTTGTGGATGGAGGAAATTCACTGGGAATCATTTGTTTGAAGAGGCTGTGGCACACGCAGGCTCATGGCTCTGTTCGTGTGGCTGTGGAGTAACGGATACCTGAACACAGAATGGGTTTTGGGCTCTGACCAGCACCTCCCAGTCTGCCCAAGCTTGGGCACTGTAGGAGAGCCAGACTGGCAGAAAGTCCTGAGCACCAAGTCAGACCCTCACGGTGGAGTCCCATCGGCATCTCCGGACCTTGTGACTGGTTTTTGGATAGAGCTCGCTGCTGCAGCGGCCAGCAGAGTCTGCTCAGTCTGGGTCAAATCTGTCACTTTCTCCCAGTTTTTCCCATGGGAAAACGCGGTGTTACAACACTTGGTGTTTGTGTTCACCTAACCACAGTGCTGGACCACTGCGTGGCTTCCTCCACCTCCCTGAGGCAGCTGCGATCCAGCACCTCCCTGCCTCTCTCCTGGCAGTACTTTGTAACCTGTTTAAGCAGTTACATGGAGACATTGGATTAACCTATAAATCAATAGTAAGGCAACATGTCCCACCAGGATGGGACTGGGAGGGAAAACTACCAGGGGTGTTACCACCCTCACAGGGTTTGCTGCGGGAAGAAGCGTTCCCTGTGGGCAGAGCGTTGTGATGACCTTCCTCATGAGAAATCCTCCTCTGGGGGTTTGCAAACCCCAACACTTTCCGCTCAGAGTTGATAAAAACCTTGCCATGCCTGTATCTCCTTGCTCGGAAGGGCACAGAGAGCCTCAGAGCTGGAGCATCCGAGATGCTGCAGTCCCGCAGCCAGGGCGGGGCAGCCGGGGGTGAGCTGCAGTGAGTCACCCCAGGAGCAGGACTGTCCCACAGCACCTCGCTGTGCCGGCTGCTGGGAAAGCCAGAGGGAATCCCGGGGGTTATCCAGCCTCCCTGGCTGCTCCTCTGCCAGGTACATGCCCGCAAGTTCTCAAGGGTGCACCTCAGCCCTGTGGGGGACAGCAATCCCATCACCCTGCTGGGATTCCCCCTTCCTCCACTAAAACCCCATCACCACAATCACTTTTCCTTCCTGCATTTGCTCAGTCAGAAAAGATAAAGGCACTCGTTATTTTTATGTGCTCTGTGGCTTTACAGATGAACGTGACATTTCTGACTGACATAATTTGATGGGGAAAACAAGATATTGGCATCTAAAAATTAGTGATGGGTGCTTTACAAATGTCTGTATACCCAAAAATAGCTGCAGAAGACAGTGCTGCTAGTACATTTTAAGCACAAGAACAAGCAATGAAAGCATTCCCAGAAGTGCCCGAGGGAATAGCAGACTTTTCATTTAAGGCTGTATTATTTAATTGGATAATCTGATTAAGTATATAGGTTATGTGAGGACCTGATGCTGTCCCCTTTAGGAACTGCTGCATATAGACAGAAATAAAATAACAGCCAATTGCATGAGAGGCAGAGCTACAATAAATGCTATTTTTGATGCAATTGCTCTGGAGGAATCGGTGGCAGATGCATTGCACTGATATTTAGTTAAAAGGGCTGTTTTCTCCCAGATGAATCGGTTTATGAACTGTAGTGAATTGGTTTTTGCCAAAATAATTAAGTCAGAGCCATTGAGGCCGAGTATTTTGTTTGAATTTCCATGTTTTATTTATCCTGTGCTTGATTTACGTATGTACTTACATAAATGCCCAATGTATGTGCTCATGCCATGGCCCTGCTGCATGAATGGGTGTCAGTGAGAGGTGCTGGAGCTGCTCTCAGATCCCTGTGGTTTTGGGTTTGGTAGCAGTCACACCGGTCCTGTGAGTTGAGTAAGCTGAATATATTTAACGTGCTTTTCCTGTGTCTGAGCAGGGGATTTGCCATGGCCTGTGGCTGGCTGTTTATTAGCATAACTGAATGGCTGGCTATAAATAGAAGTGAAGGGAGGTGCAGACAGAGACTTGCCTCACTAAGCTGTCTCTTGGGCCCTTGCCTGTGATCTTCCTTTTTTCTAGGCTGGGTTTTTTTTTTCCCCTTTTCCAGAGTGATAAATAGTTAAAACGCAATTACAATGTTAATTTGTTGTGTTAATGTGCTGCAGCAGGAAGCCAAAGGGAGCTGCTCTGGCAAGCTGGAGAGCCAGTCAGCTCCCATTAACCATCCAGGCTGCCGGGGGAGTCCTCTGCCACGGCAAAACCGGGAAACACAACCAGCATCTTATCAAGGCTGACACCGAAAGTGATGCAATCAGGTTCAAGTGTCCCAGAAGGACCACGGCACTGAATAAAGATAAAGCCACTCAGCCTTTCCTTGCTTCACCGGGGTCATTGGGAAGGGAAGGATGTCATTAACCAAGCAATAAATCTCACTGCTGAGGCTTCCAGGTCTGGTTTTCTCCCCTGCAGCTCCTCGGTGGTGCAAGGAAGGGGATGGCACCCAGGACCCCTTTATCCCTGCACGGAGGGTTCTCCCCAGGCACCTCTGTTTGTCCAGAGGGAATCTTAGTGGGGGCCAGTTCAGGGGTTCGTGGGCTCCAGCACAGGCTGTTGTCCTTCCCTCAAGTCCCCCCCTTTTCTCTGCCTCTGCTGCTGTGTTATGAAGGGCTTCAGTCCCCCCTCACCGTGCTTTTCACGGCTCTCCTCTGCCCCAGCAGCAGCTGGAAGCTGTCCAGACCTCCAAACTGTATCCCAGAGTCCCTTGACACTTTGTTTTTTAAGAAACAGCAAGTTTTTCATCCCCTCATTTATTTGACATTCCAGGTTCTCTCCCAGGGCAGATGGCCAGAGGCAGAAGTGTCATCTCTTCTGTTCTTGAAACTGGGAGGATTTCTCCTGCCATGGGCAGACACAGAAACCCTCAGGTGAAGAACCCAAATTGTGAATTAAGGTCTGAAATGTTATTCTTGGCTTCAGAGTGGGAGCAAGATCCAGCTGCTGCTGTTCTCCCTGTAGGACCTAAACCACTCTGTGGGTGTTTTAGTGCTCTCAGCACATAAAAATTATGTATATACCAGGGTGCAGGTAAGGAATGCTCAGATTTTTCCCTTTGGCTAATATGTCTATTCCATTCCACCTCTCCTTCCTTATGAATGTTTACAAAGTACAACCTGCTTCAGCAGCACTCCTTTGCATTTACTGAAGGACAAAACACAGCCTTAATCAAACACTTTTCGGTCAGGGCTTACATAAATAAGTAAACCAGTCTCTAAACCAGAAGATTTGCTGGTAATAGAAAGATCTCTTTTTATTGCAGTAGCTGGCTTTTCAGGGAATTAAAACTCATTAGCCTCTCCCATTTAGAAAAAAAAAAAAAAGGCTTTTAAACATCAATTTAGAATCCATTTACAGGCTCTCTCAAGGCCCTGTATTACCACTTGGGTCCAGGGTTATGTCTCCCTAATAAAATGCTGGGAAGTGTGGAAAAGCAGTAAGGGAACTGGAATTTCTGATGTATTTTCTTTTTCAATTTTTTTTAATAAAATATATGTCCAGACATTAAATTACCATTAAAAAATAAATAAATCCCCAAACCAAACAAAAAACCATCCCCACAAACTCTTGTAAACAGGAGAGAATTAGAAATTCACTGCCAAAATATGCAAATGATGTAAAGTTCAAAGAGGGCAAACGGCACATTCCTGTTTATCATAGCCCTGGCCTGGCACTGTGCTCAGTGCTTGCAGAGAGGATTAATGAAAGATATTGGCATTAAAATTAAAGTTATCAAGCTAAAGAATATTCACTTTTCAAAAGCTGCCCACTAAAGGGTAAATGTAGAGCTGTGTTAACATTTCACAACTTGGAGCTCTGAGACCTGATTTTTGAGCAGTCCAACTCCTCCAGTGTGCAGTTAAAGCCGAGAGGTCTGGATTTTGAAGATACCAGAGGGTGAAGGATATTAAAGTCCTTTGGAAAACCAGGAGATCCTGTGTGTTTCTAGCTGACTACACAGCCGAGCACTCTGCTTCAAAGGCAAGGTGGGGCTGACGCTGCCGTGTCCTGCTGAACCGTCGGGCAGATGCATTTATCAGTGCTTGAAAAATCTGGTTGCTCTATTGGCCATGAAAAATGGCCTGTGGGGAAACACGAACTCATCACTGAGAACAGTGTCTACCTCTGTGCAGTGAATGAAGCTTGTGGCCACGGAGTGAACAGCAGAAATAGATAATGATGCTGCTCCTTATTCCCTCCTGGAGCAGCGTCCTTTCCCAGTGTGCTGTGGAGCAGGACTCAGGTGTTGGCTGGAAACCTCGCCGTGGGAGAACACAGGGCATGGGGAAACTTCCGAGGGCAGAGAGATAAAAATTAGGTAAAAATCTAGACTGGATATTTAAATGTGGCAGGAAGTGTTTAAAGATATTAGTAAGGACCGTCTGCCAAAGTAATGTTTGCTCCTCCTGAAGCAGCCTGGAGAGAAGGGCGCTGTAAGTCAATATATTGCTGATTTACAGAGGTCATGCCTTGAGATGGCTCCATGTGCCTGTTCTTTCCCCTTGTTACACCTCGCACTGATGCCTTGGGTCCTGCTCCCTCTGTTATCACCACGTTAATGAGCCTATGCTGCTCCTGTAGGTTCTTCCACAGTGTCTGAAGGCACCTCATACCCCAGAGCTAAAGACCAGGAGCTTACAACCACCCATCCTCTTGGTGAGCTTCATGAAATTAGTGATTGCTAACACAGTGTTGGTGTCTTCCTACAAACTGAGGGGCTCACAGCCTGACCCATAGCCTATTCCAGTGCTCTCCCCCCTCAGCGTAAAGTTCTTCCTCAGGCTGAGGTGAAATTTCTTGGATTTTGGCCATTTCTCCTCGTTCTGTCACTGGGCACCACCAAAAAGCCTTGTACCATCTCCTGACATCCCTTGGAGATGTTTATATGGATTGATGAGATCCCTTCTCGTTCTTCTCCGGACTAAACAGGCCCAGCTCCTGCAGTCTGCTCTCGTAAGGGAGAGGCTCCGGACCCCAAATGAATTTTGTCACTTCCAGTGGACCTCTCTAGTAGCTCTTTCTTGTTCTGAGGAGCCCAGAGCTGGACACAGCACTCCAGATGCATCCTTTCATATGCCTCTTTGCCATAAAATCCTGTTTAATGGTACCATATCAGCACTGACAATTATTTTTAAGGAGTATTTCTCATTTTATCTAGATTTAAATGCTTTGCCATATTTGCCAAGAGAGACAGATTGTTAAAGGCCAGAGAAGCCCTCTCTCTTTCTTGGCACTCCACAGGGCTACACAGCTGGAGTGAATTTTAATATTATTGTCTCCAATTTAAAAAAAAAATTAAGCCAATTTAACGAAAAAAAGATAAGCAGTCAGGATTTTCCACTAAGCCTAGCTCATGCCTGCCCTTTAAAATGTTATAAATAGAAAAACATCATCAACAAACTCCTTCACTGTGCAAGAGCCTAATTTCTTCCTCTCCGCTGGGATCTGGTGTGTTTTTCAGAGTCTGTCATTAATTGTGCTGTATTGTGAGCATTTTCTGCTTCACTAGTTAGTCAGATAGGCAGCAAATGGAGTCAGCTCTAGGTCAGAGAACACAAAAAGCCAACTCCTGCTGCCTCCCCATCAGGTAGGGATATTGAATTGGGCTCCACATAATTGAAAACATTAGCAGGCTGGACGATAAGCCAATTCTTAAACACACAAGCCTGGAACACAACAAAGAGACAAGCTCTGAAATTCCCAACGAGCCTGATCCGTCTGCCCATGAAAGCAATAGAATTTCCTCCACCCCTTGCAATGGGATCAGAGTAGCATGCCTGGAAAGAAATACCAAGGGCCTGGTGATCTAAAGGTAGAGACTTTAACTTCCCCAAAAGCTGTGAACAAAAGTAGGCTTAGCATTGCCATTTTTTGAACAGGCATGCTGAGACATAGAGACAGATACAGGGTGTTCTGCCATGTTTTTAAAAGTAGATGAATGAAACCTTCTTCTGTCTATGAATAAACAGGCACATCTTACTTGCCCAGAGCATCTCCTTCCCTGATTTCTTGTCTAGAAGTTGCCTTTAGCCTCTTTCCAACAGAGAGGGCAGTTCTGAAAGGCAGAAAATGCCCCTCTGTTCCATGGTGTGCATTTCCCCAGACATCAGCTCTTGTTTAAATCAGACCTGGACCTCCAGCTTTCCCAAATATTGTGGTGTTTTCGCCTTGACTAAAAGCACAGAAGCTGAGGGATATCACCTGGCACTGCAGACACGATACTCACAATGTTTGCTGACTGGGGCTTCAGCCCAGAAGGAGCCACACTTGAGAATCAGACATTGGCCACTGAATGAGTGATGGACACTTCTTAGCCAGCCTCCCGCTTTTCCAGCTGAGGAGATATCACAGGCTGACCCTTTTGCCCCTGGACAGTCTACAGCTAAAGGCTAAACAGGGACTCTGCAACAGGGAATTGCAGATCCCAGCTGATGTCTCTGATGGGTACAGGCACAGTTTGCAGTAGCTGAGTGTGTCCCATTTCAAATGCCCACTAAGTCTCACTTCTGCTGCTAAAATATGGGGAAGGGAGAGTCAGAGAGGGGAGTGTTCACCACGTCTTCTTGTGCAGACAGTTTTTTTTTCAGGGGCAATTATCATCTTGCTTCCCATCAAATAGCAATTTGCATGTCATACTGTAATATGAGGCCTCCAGGCCTGGTCCCCGCTGTGGATGCTGAGGCAGCAGCAGCCTAGACATGCATTTTAATCAGAGTTCATTGCATGTGCTGTCTTCCAGGTGTCTTTTTGTATAAGAAATGCGAAATAACAGTCGTGGCTATGCAAAATATGTAAGGAAAGAAACTGTACAAACACACGTGGTGGAGCTTCCCTTATCAGGTGAGCAGCACTGGCAGCCACGTCCTCTGGGACCTGTGAGATCGGGGAATGGCAGGGATGATGACGTGCACTGAGCAGAGGAGATAAGGCAAGGAATAATTCCCTGCTGCCTCACACTGTTTCAGGCCTCCTATCTACACAATCACAGCCCCCTGCCCCGTGTAGGCCGAGCGTTTGGCACTCGGTCCAACAATACCCACCCAGCTATCAGCAGCACAACAAAATGTTCAAAGTTCAGAGCTCTGAATCTGCCCAGCTCGACCCTTCTGAAAGGTGCAAGTCAGTGCTGGTTGCTCCTCTGTGACGGGCCCCCAAAGAGCAAAGTGATGTCCTGAGCAAAGGGGCAACTGGAATAAGGGTGGATGGAGGGATGTTGGTGAGCAGCTGTACCTCCAGCATCTGCCCAGGAACCTACAGAAATTGCCCTGGAGAGAATCTGAGGGCATAAAACCAAATCACATTCTGCTGTAACTCCATGGGAAAAAAATAATAATCTACTGTAGCCACTGTATTCCCTAGATAATAGATGAATCCATGTCAGTACCAAGGCTGCCAGGGCTCAAGGAGTGCTTGGACACTGCTCTCAGGCACGGGGTGGGATTCTTGAGGGTGCCCTGTGCAGGGACAGGACTTGGACTCGATCCTTGTGGGCCCCTTCCAGCTCAGGACATTCTCGATTCTACGTACAAGGCTTATGCGTACATTTCTCCACCTCCACGTTTGAAGACAACTCATTTTATTACGTCTCAGGAAATAAACTTGCTTCTTTAATAAGGCAGTACACTGCTGAGGGGGGTGTGCCCATTCGGGAATTCCTCTTTACAACCTCGGGCATTGTTTTTTTGCCGATGCAAATCCCACGTCAGAGGCATCGTGCAGCAGCTCTGCGGCCCCGCCTGGGCACGGGGAAGCGCTCCCGCTGTACAAAGCCCAGCTCACGGCGTGCCCGGCCAGGCACGGGGAAAGGGCGGGGGGCTGTAAACGCCAGGCTGAGGAAACCTGCGTGAGGTGTTAAATGTTCAAACAGCAAAACCCATTTTAGCTTTTTATTCTCTTCAGAATGGCTCTGGAGAGCACCTCAGAGGTGTGTCCCAGCTCCTGACAGCACACGGTTGAGGGGGAGGAGGAGGGGGAAGCTCGGCTCTTGTGCAGGTAAGGGCTTGAATGCCATCGGTGAGGCCAGCAGAAATCCCTGGGATGCAGTGATGGAAAGCGGGGTGGGAACCTCTGGAATTGGCTTCTCGGGATGCTGCTGCTGCCTGCACCCACTGATGCTGCTGTAGAGCCACACGGGCTGTGAGGATCACAGAAAAACAGATGTTTGCAAGCAACACAGAAACACGGGTCACCTTCATCCAGTTTCAGAGCAAACGCCACACGGGGAGACGGGACGCAGTTCACAAGGCTCAAAGAATCGTGAAAGAAATTACTTTCAGGCTTTGCAACAGTTTCAGGAAGGTGAAAATGAATCCGTGCCTCGCTCCAGGCGTGCGCTGTGAACTGACACCTTTAACAATGTGCTTTTTCTCCTGCTGTTGCTGCAGCTGAGGCCCCTCCATGGCCCCTGTGTGTGATTCCTGCGCTCAGGTCCAGGAGAGCAGTTGACACCTCAGAAGGAATGAAACATCTCTGCTGGGATTGCTGGCAGGGGAGGGAGCCTTGTGCTTTCACAGGCGTTGTAAATTTGACGTTGGCCCTGGCCAGAAGTGAGAAAAGGATCCCTGCCTTGTTTCCAGTGGCAGCTCTCACCTCGTGGCCAGTAACCCTCCTTCCACCCCAGCGCGTTCCACAGGAGCCCCTGTGTGCTCCTCACGCAGTGCTTGGACGCTGACAAAAACCGAGCCCTCAGTCCCCAGGTGAGTCTGTCCTGAGACACCAGTGACTGCAAAAGGCTGAACTTCCCCTGTTGAGTGGAGGACACAGGCAGGAAAATCCCTTCTGTCGTTATAGATGTGTTTAGTCTGGCCCCATGTCAGGGCATTCCTGCAGGGATCCGCATCCCTGGAAATGTCCAAGGCCAGGTTGGACAGGGTTTGGAGCACCCTGGTCTAGTGGAAGGTGTCCCTGCCCATGGCAGGGGGTTGGAATGAGATGGTTTTAAAGTTCTGTCACACCCAAGCCATTCTGTGATCCTATGAAAACAATATTTTCTGTGCTATCACTAAGACTTGGATCCCAGCAAGGTTCTGTGCACTGACAAAAGGGTATTGGTACCACCTGAAAATCAAAGGAAACAATCCCAGAGTGACAAGAAACCTGGAAGAAAAAGGGAGAGAGAGAGAGTTTGATCATAAAGTAAAACTTTAATTCTTATAATGCCCTAAATGAGACACAGGAAGAGCAAATATTTGTTCTGCTGCTGACCTTCTCAGGCAAATAGCACGTGAGGCCCTGTGGGGCTGGAGGCATCGTGCTGCTGGGAAGTGAGAAATCACCAAAAGCCAGAGTGGGCTGTCGAGAACCAGCTGATTACTCAGAGGAGTCAAATTCCAGCACAGTGAGAAGCCCTTACCTGGATGAATGTGCCCAAATAACAGATATTTTTTGTCATTCCTTTTTGCTGCTGAAGATAGAGGAATTAATTGGAGTTGAAATTCAAACATATTTTTAGTATGTGTATAATTTTCTGCATGTAATTGGTCCTGCCATCTCAGCTAAAGAATAGTTTTCAGTATTTTGAGCTGAAAAATGATCTTCTAAAATTTTTCTAGAATTTGCCATTCTGTCACACTAAGAAGCTGATTCTTGGTGATGTCTGTGCCTCCAAAAGCACAGCACTGCTGTCACAACAGGGAAAGGTGCTTGCCTGAGCTGGGCACACGGCACAGTCACAGAATTACAGAATGATTTGGGTTGGGAAGGGCCTTGGAGACCATCTCGTTCCAACCCCCTGCCGTGGGCAGGGACACCTTCCACCAGACCAGATTGCTCCAAGCACTGTCCAGCCTGGCCTTGGACACTGCCAGGGACAGGATTTCCAATCAGCCACTTATTTTCAGCTCCTAAAACTGATTTTTGGCTCCTACCTGGAGTGTGTGGGTGAGAGCTCTGCTCTCTGCCCAGCCTGGAGGTCAGGGTAGGTTTAAGATAGAAAGGAAAAGACTACCCGGGCGATGAGCTATGAAATTAACACCTGGCTAATGGGTTCACAGGGGTGGGCGTGCTACTCGTGGCTCCGGGGACTCTTCCTCACAGCCCTCCTCTTCCCGAGAACACCCCTTCCCCAAGCCAGCGTCTTTACTGGGGCAGCTGATCACCTCGGTGATGATGCCATTTGTGACTAATCTTCCAGGATTAAAAATGAACTGTAGCTGCCGAGGCTTCCACCTTTGCCGCATAGCAACGAGAGCAGAAAGTCAATTAATTACCTTCTCGCCGGAATCCGGGGGCCCTTTCGTCCTCGGCTCAGCCGAGTGTGTAATGGAAAAGGGATCGAGGCAGGCTGCAGCTGGCCAGCTGGGAATTGCATGACAAAGTGAAAGATGAGCTCTGGGAAAAAGAGGAGAGGGAGGGTGCTGGGGGGAAACCCTCATCCTACAGGTTCATTAAAAAAAAAGTAAGACGCTACTGATTACACAATTATTGACTTATTTCCCTGCTTTCAGCCTGGATGACGGTTCTGCGGACACCCTGCCTTGTTGCAGGGCACCACCTGAGCTCCCGGAGACCTGGGATTATCTGCTCTGACCTCCTCCCTGCTTCAGAGCTGGGCTTTCAAGAAGTTTGTTTGGGTAATGGTCCATTTTTGGCTGCTGTTTCTTTGGGTAATGGTCCCTTTTTGGCTGCTGTTTCTTTGGGTAATGGTCCCTCTCGGCTGTTGCAGCCTCTTGCTTTGCCCCAGAGATTTTCCACCCAGCAGCTGTTTGGCTGCTCTGAGAGCTAGTTTTGAGTGTGACTGTTTCACTGCTCTTTCTGGTGGCTTTCTGTGGTGAAGGTCAATGGGAAAATCATTCTAAAGACTGAATTTCCTCAGAAAGATTTGACTGATGGGTGCAAACAAACTGAGAAGCCATGGGTGGTGATCTGAGCAGATGGGGGGGTTTGACTCAGCAGGAGGACGTGCTGCTTTTAGCAGCTTCTGTGGAGACAGGGGTTTGTAAGGTCACCCTCAACCTTCCCAGACAGAACTCAGTGCCCTGTTCTGAGGGAAACTGGAAAAGTGAAGGAAGATAAGGGCTATTTTAATGTCCATTTATCAGATCTGACAGCTTCAGAGCCCTCGGTAATTATCTTTTAATGAGAGCAAATAAATGTTACGTCTGGCCCCTCCGGTTCAGCAGTGTCACTCAGGTCACCTCGCAGGGCTTGGGAGAGGGGACATCAGGACTGGCACTTCCTGGGACAGGAAAGAAGGGACAGGGGAAGGGAGGAGTGTGAACTGGGATGTGCGGGAGCCTCCTGCACGGCTGGTGGTGGGTCCAGGGGTGAGGAGGGGATCCCTGTGCAGGGCTCTGCTGCAGCGACAGCCAGCGAGGTGACAGAAGGAATGTCAGGGAGATATTTGACATCAAGTGCCCAGAAATGAATCCTGGTTTGTAGAAAGAATCAAACCTAGAGAGACCAAGGAATGTGAGACCCTCTAGTTTAACTTTCCCTCTGGGCGCTTCTGTCCTATTAGAGCTGAACCGGGCTCCAGTGATTTATCTACAGTGACAAGAGCTACAGCGACTGAAATGGAACAAGGAAGTTTGATCTCTGCTTCCCTGCACAAGCTGGAAGTTTGGAATCCCAGGCTGCCCTTCCTCCATCAGGGGTTTGTGCCACTTACAGAAGTTTTTGGCAAAAGCAGGTGTCCTGCTTTAACAGCCAAAGGCTTTTGATGGGGCAGGAAGGATGTCAGCTCCTCCTGGAAAAACTGAGAGTGCTGTGCCCAGTTTGGTGAGTTCAATGACATTTGCAAGCTTTAGGAAACAAGTCTTGAGGATCTTCTACCCGACGCAACCACGAAATGTTTATTTAATAACACCTCTAAAATGAGGTGCTTTGGTACTGGAAGAGAGTTCCTGAATCACATTCCTGCTCTTGGACAGCACAGCCCTCTCCTTTCCCAGCCTTGCAGTCTCCTCTCACTCAGTTTGCTAACGTGGAGAAGTAGTAACTTTAAGTCTCATTATTAATTTACCTCATCTGTGGTTTACACGTGTGCAGGGGGAGGTAATCACAGAGATGCCTTCCCTGCTGTTCTCTTCCTGAGGTTTTATACTCTCCAAATTTCTTTTTGTCATAAATCAAATTAACTAAATTGCTTAAGAAGTGCTGTTCTATTAAAAGCAGATAGCGTTGTGATGCCAAAAGGTTTATTATGAGAACTGTGGTTTTAATAGTAATACTTTGGGATTACAGGCTGCTAAGTTCAGAGTTCCAAAGTTTAAAGACTGCTTGACACCCCACTGTGAAATAAATATTCTGGTACGCATTTATAGAGGCCTACAGCAAGGTACAAATGGATGAAAATATATAAATGTGGCTAAAATATTGGTTATTTTATTTGCTGAAGATCCCTGGATCCCGACACAAAGCTGTAGAGGTGCCTGAAGTCTTCATGGTCCTGAGTGGGTTTGGGAAGCTCCTGAGGCAGAAAGAGTGAGCCCAGCTGGTGCATTTGTGGACTCTTTCATGGGATGCAGTGAGGCACTTCATCAACAGCTTGTCCCCTTTATTAGGAGCTGTCCCAGGAGGAAAGTGCTGTGGGGGAGCAGCAAACCAGCACAGCAAGGCTCCCCAGCATTTGTTTCCTTCCTACTGGAAAAGCAGCAGCAGGGGAGGGTAAAGCCCCCTTCAGTGTGTCCCAGAAGGATGCACCACACTGGGCTGGGCTCCTGGAGTGCTCAGGGGAGGGGTGGTGCTGGTACCACGAGCACCTCTGAGCCTCGGGCAGCCACCCTGTGCTGCTGCCTTCTGCTCACTGAGAGGATGGAGGCAGCGGGCAGAAATGCTGCTTGAGTGCCCACAAAGTACTTATTTGCAAATATTTTTCAATCTCATTTGCCTTCCTCTCTTAATTCAAAGGCTTGAGCTAAATTCATGGAAAGGCACAGAATCTGTCCCTGTAATACCCACGAAGCAGAGACCCTCGGGCTCCTGGCAGCTGCAGAGCAGACCCTGGGTGAGAACCACCCTGCCTGCACCTTGCCCAGTCCTGGGCCCATTTCTGCCTCCTATGGAGCAGAGCATCCCACCAGGAAGTGACCAAAATCCCCACGGGAGGTTTGCTGCAGTGGTGACAGGTGAAATCTCTATTTTGCTGAGGTATTTGCTGTGTGTCAGTGTGAGCTGCACAAGCTGTGCTCTGTGCTGCTGCATCACCACAAATACATCCTCTGCTGCAGCTGTGATTTCCAGCTCATGGTCTGTTCCTTCCTTATTGTCTCCTGGCAAGGGATAATTTCAGTCCTGCCCTAGCACCTGTTCTCTTTCTGTACATTATCCTAGATGAAAGAAGAAAGACCCCTCTGCAATGGTCTGGTCTTCTGCCTGTGGGGTTGATGCTGAGACCCCCAGGGCTGGCTGGACTCCTCTGGTGCCTCTGGACAAGGAACTTGCTGCTTGCTTGCTCATGAGGACAATAAATATTACCCTGTCCCAGCTTTGCTAATCTGAAGTGCTGACAGGAAAGCTTTTCAGGTCAGAGTATTTGAGGAACTGTAGAAATGCTGCATTTAGGCTGTAATTACTGAGTGCTGCCCCCGTGACTGGCTCTGGAGTCAGCACAGAGGGGCTGCCAGCAGTGTGAGGTATCGAGGGTTATTATGGGCACCCCTGCAACAGCAGAGCAAGACACTGTGATGAGCTGGTCTCTCTGAGCCATGTAAGAAACAAGCGGGTTCTCCATTGCTTGTGTTGGACACAGGTAGCTGCATTTCCTTGCACCCTGCTAGTGCAGGACCAGGAGGGCTGGTTCTGCCCCGTGCCGAGTCCCCCTCTGGCCGCAGAGAGCCGGGCACTCCCACCCTCCCCGTGCTACAGTGAGTTTTCCCAGCACTGTGCATTGCACTGCTCACACTGGCATTGGGGGATAAAAGGGAATGGTGTGTGTGGAGCCTCCCTGCAAAAGGAGGGTTTTTCTCATTTCTTTTCCTTTTTTTTTTTTCCTTTGGCTTTCTTTGCTAAAAGCAGGACTCTGCCCGCACTGCAGAGCAGGGGCAGCCGAGGCGAGTGCAGCATCCAGTCCTCACCCACAAGCACTAGCACCCCTCAGCTGGCAGTGGGCATGCAGGGGACTCACTGGCAGCAGCACAGGGGGAGGTTTTCTGTCTCAACCTCTCCAGCAGCACGGGAAGTGTTGATGTGGGCTGAGCTCTCCCTCCCTGTGGATCAAGCTGTGACATACCTCGCTTTGCCCTTTGGCTTTCCTTAGGACACAGCAGCAGCTTCACGTGGTGTTTTCCGGGCTCAGGTTTTGACTGTATCCTTTACATGGAGTTTATTTTTGGTCTCTAGGAAAAAGACCCCAGACTAACTGATGATATCTGCATGCAGAGGCTGCACATCCAAATCCTGCTGCTGGAAACAGCACCCTCCACATATGAGGCTCCACAAATTGGTGTGGGAGTCAGGTTCAGAGACCCAGCTGCAATTTTGCCAGTAGCTCCAGTCCCTGGCTTAGGTGAACCTGGTTTCTGTCACTCCAAAACACTTAGGACCTGTTCAAGGAAGATACACAAACCTGTGCCTGCTGCCTTCCCTTGTCAGCCTGGGCTGAGCTGTCGGGAATATCACAAAGCAGGGGCTGGGCTTTCCCAAAGTGCTCGTCTTGGCTTTTGGGTAGAGCTGGAAGATGTTTGCAGGAGATGTGAGTGAGCGTGTGTTGATGACCTGCTTTTATCAGAAACAGACACAAAAAGGGAAGGAAAATGGACAGATGGGGGATGGAGCGGGCTGAGATTGAGCCCTCCTGACAGGAAACACCCCAAAGGCAGGTTGGCTGCCCTGAGAGGCTCTTCCCACAGCACACACAGATTAAATACAACTAAGAAAAAATAGCATTAAAAGAATAAGAAAAAATACAGACTGTATAAAATCTCTGCAGTAGTGGGGCATCATCTGACCACAGGGAGAAATTTCCCGTACAGAGCAGTCACTGTTTGTTACAGGCCCTACAACTGCAGCAGAAGAGCTTTTTATTTGGAAGTTGATATTAAAAAGCTTGGCAATAAAGCGTGCACCTTCCTTTCCTAGTCCATAGTCATTTCCTGTGAAATACAAGGGCATGTACATATATGAATATTTAATTTGACAGTGATGAAGCTTTATATATTAGGTCAATGAAAATGCTGTTAAAGCTCGTGGGAACAATACTACTTGTGTAGCAAGTTGGGAATTTGGTACCCAGTGGCTACCATTTAATTTTGACATGAAGCATAAAGACAAAGAATGAGGTGAATTTAATTCCAAACTATTGAAAGTGGTTTTGGGAATGTGTTGTGCTCAAGTTGCAAATTAATTTTTAGTTTGTAGGTGATAATGGTTTCTCAGGGCTCTTCCCTTCTGGGAAATGGAAATCACAGAAATTAATGTAAAAATTGTACCCCAAATTACAGACCAGAAATTATTTATTTTGCAAATAGTGAGGTTAAATCAAGAACTTTTTTTTTATATACAGCAAAATTTTCTTATCATAATACACATTAATCTAAAATTATTATATTCCCAGTCCTTTGTATGTGTGGTCTTTTTTAATGAGTCTGAAATTTAGGCAGCCATTTCATGCCCAGTAAAAAAAGGGAAATAAAGAGGGGAAATCTACTGCAGGCTTTCTCCTGGAGATTTTGCCTTTGGATTTCACTCTGCTGTGGTTATTTTACTGCAGAGTATCTGTCAGTGTGGCTGCAGCTGTCTTTGTCTGGAACACCGTACTGTGGATTCAGCCCCAACAGCCAGAGCACAAACCCAGCAGCAGCTCGTGTGTGAGTCTACATCCAGAGTTTTCACTTTGTGCTTTTTGCTGCTGCCGAGCTCTAAACACTCTCAGGAGGGAGAACCCAAAGCTTGGGGCATTCCAGCACCCTGTGCTGCAGCCCACAGCCCCCCCCTCCAAAACCCACTCACCGTGTGCCATGTCCTGACACCGATGCCTTTTCCTTCCCTTCCATCCCGAAATTCCCAGAGCTATTAACTAGGTCACGGGAGCTGGTCCCAATCCAGCAGTTTATCTAATTGCCTTTTTATAGTATATCGTGCAACTCTTCATTATCCTGTCAGAGCTGCCCAGCGCGGTGCAGAGGGGGGGATGAGGAGGCCGAGCTGGGATGAAGGGCACTGCTGTGCTGCCTCTCGTGCTTGTGCATTGCTGGTGCTGCAGGGGTGGCATCGGCCTGGCCATAAACACAGGAGCTGCTTTTAGCAACAGCTGGAGGAAGGTGGAATAACTTGCAGCTCCTGGGATCACCTCTCTTGGTGCACATGTACCTGTCCAGAGGGGTGGCTGCTGCTCCGAGAGTGCCTGGGCTGACCTGTATGAGGTCTGCTCCTCGGGCAGATGTGACCATGGAATTTTCTTGGCTGGTTGGGTGGAAGGTGCCCCTCAGCCTTCCTGTCTCTGCAGCTGGCAGCTGGAGGTGCCCTGCAGCAGGTTAGAGGGGTGTGGGGAAATATTGTGGCATTGGCCAGGAATCAGGGGGTTGCACACCTGCGTTTGGACACCCAGGCTTTTCCTGAGTGTTACAGGGGAGGATGAAGATGAACATTCAGGATTTGTACACCCCTTTTTTAATATGGCCACAATTTGCAGTCTGGAGTGTTTGTAGCAGTTCACAGCCCCCCAAAGCCCATGTGAATCAAATCTTTCGGGGGTTGGGAGCCAGGCTGAGCAGTGAACTAGGAGTGATGCCCATCCTGCTCCCAAACAACTGCACCTTCGTGCAGCTGGCACTGCTCTGTGCTGCCCAGCAGTCCAGAGGGCGGCTGGTGGTGAGGGGTTTAGAAAGACAACACACCCGGGATTGGGCTCCTTGGCTTGCTTTAGATGATTTTTGAGCACGAATAGCTCTTTTCCCTCCGTTTATTAACCAGAAGACCCAGCCACAAGCCTGCTCTGCAGAGATAAGGCAGAGTCGCTCCTCCAGCTTGGATGTGCCTGGGGAGGATGGTGGTGTCTGGACCAGCTGCCCCCACAGGTGCAGGGCTGCACACCCCTAGGGCTGCTCGGGGGGGTACAGGAGACCCTCAGCCCGCCCCGGGGAGCGGCTGCAGAGAAAGCAGATAGTGCCAGAGCCCCCCGGCGTCGGCGCTGGCAGAGGGGAGGCTGCGGCTCGTTCGCGGGCTCGCTCTCGCCTTTTCACTTCGGCTGAAACGATTTGCAGCTCAAACGCTCCCCTGAGAGCCGCTAACCTTTGGATAAGGTTTGGCACCGTTATCCTGCTTGGGTTAATTGGGAGTTAGGGAGAGCCCAGGAGTGACGCGGCTGCCTTTCTCCGTCCGTCCGTCCGTCCGTCCGTCCGTCCATCCACCCGCCCCTCCAGCCTTTCCCGGCGCGCTGCAGGCAGCGATGGGGAGAGAAGCAGAGGTAAATGCCCCGACCTCAATCTCAATCTCTCCGTGTTTTCCTCTCTTCCTCTCCCTCTTTCTGTGTCCCGTAGCCCTTCCCCCCGCCCCCGCTCCTATTTTTGTGCTTTCTCCCCGATTTCAGCCGCCGGTAGTAGTTCGGGGGGAAGGGGAGGGGGGAAAAAAAGCAGCCGCTGCTGCAGAAAATCTTTTTCTCCCTCTCCTGGAAACGGGGCAGGAGCGAGCTGGCGTCCCGGAGGCAGAGGGAGCCCGGGTGGGTGTTCCCAGCCGGGCAGGGGGTGGAGGGGGCGGTTCCGAGGTGCACCCCGCCAGCGGGGACAGGGGAGGCGGGTGCGGGCTCAGCGTTAAAACCGGGGAGGCACAGCGGCACCCCAGCTCCTGTACCCTCGGAGCCCCCAGACCCCGACCTCTCAGCATCCCGGGCATCCCCGCACATTCTCGCACCCCACACCGTTTCCCACCCGCCTCGGGGTCCCACGAGGCTCAGCAGCCTCCCCGGCGCTCTGCGGGCTCTCAGCTTGAGGGGTCCCTCGGGCAAGAAAGGGGCACAGCCCCGCACAGCAGTGGGAAAAGAGACCCCCGGCCCCGGGACACCCCCGGCCGGAGGAACGGCCCGAGCCCGCCGAGGGGACGGAGGGTCCCACGGCCCTCGCAAGGCACCCCCTGCCCCGGGACATTCTCTGCGCACCGGCCCCGCCATCCTGGACTTATTTTCAAGCTCCCTGTGGCTTTATGGTTTTTTTTATTATTATTTTCTTGGTTAGAGTTTTTGTTTTATTGGTTGTTTCGGGGGGGATTTTATTTGGCTTTGGTTTTTTGGTTTTGTGTTGGGTTCGGGGTTTTTTTTTTGTTTGTTTGTGTGGCTTTCTGTCGGTTTAGGTTTTTTGTTCCGTTTTGGGTTTGTGGTTTTGTTTTTTATTTTAATTTTTATTTATTTTGGTTAGGGTTTGGTGTGTTTTTTTCGCTAAGAGGTAGCTCCCGAGCCCGACACATCCACGATATTCTGGATGCTCAACGAAGAGCCGAAAGCCCATTTCCTCCACCCTTGGCGTGATCAAAGAAAGGCTTGGGTTGGAAGGGACCTTAAAGGTCGTCTGGGTGGCTCCCAGTGGAACCCATTCCACTCCCCGGCATCGCGAGCTGCTGGCCGGGGCTGCGGCGTGATGCCCGGTGGGACAGTTTTGGGTCTCCCAGCCGAAGTTCGGGGGTGCCGGGGCAGGGGCGGGGTTGTGTCAGGGCTATTTGAGAAAATAATCACGCACCAGACAGAGGTTTGGATGCAGTTTCGTTCCTTCTTCCCCGATGCCCCCTGCAGCCTCCAGAAACAGAGCTCCTTCACGTCTTCTTTCATAACGAACTCGTCTTAGGATGAATTTAAAAAATTATGTTAATAAAAAGAAAAAGAAATCGTTGGATTAATCCTTCAAGGTGTCCGTCGTAGTAGTGTTTATCCCGGGCTGTGAAGAGGCGAAACGGCGGCTGCGGCAGCCGAGGGCACCGGTGACGGCCCGAGCTTTTAATTTTCACCCGGTAAATCCCAGCCCGTCAAGACGCTGCTAAACCCGGGGCGAAGCCGTGCCCCGCTCGGTTTTCTCGACCTATTTGTGCACTGACATGTAATAATTCCCACGCAAAGACAAGGATGCGCCACGTTCATTCGTCCTCCTCCTTCCCTGCCATCAAAAAACCCATTTTTGGGGGGCCAGCTGTAGCAGCAGCTCCCCCATCCCTGCGCCGGGAGCAGCGGCCGAGAGACCCCTTAGGGATACAGCTCCGGCGGGGATATTTTAGGTTTTTTCTGGTTTTTTGCTCCCTTCAACCTCTTTGCACCCAATTTGCTTTTGGATTGCGACTGGAAAAAAAAGAAAAAGGCATTTAAGGTGGTTATTTAAGGGTTTTTTGCTAGGAACTGGGTTTCTTTCCCCTCTCTGCTCGGTACCGCATCCCACCTGCAACCGCAGCCTGGGCGCTCCCTCCCTGCTCCTTCAACAACGATATTAGGAAATAATTTAGTGATGGCTTTTCCTCCCATCTGTAGTAAAAGAATGTTCTTTTTTTGCCTTCCAAAACAGCAAAGGAAACAGAAATTCCTCCCTCCCCCCACCTTTCAAAGAACATATAGATATAATATTTTTTCTTTTTTTAACAACGATTCAAAGGCTCTCCCGCCGCAGAAGGGACGTGCTTTCCCACACACCGCCCCCAAATGCCATCGCTCCCCCTGCCACTCTCCATTTCTCTGTGCCACAGCATAGGACCGGGATTTCCCGTTGCCGTTGTTGGCTGTGTTGGCCGCTCACCTCGGAAAAATTTAAAATAAATTAAAAATCGTAAGGCTTTTAACTTACAAACGAACACAAGCGCTTGGAAGCAAACGGAAAATATCGGTATTTTGTTTAAAGAAAGGAGAACCTCAGCATTGGCTGGTAGGGACCGAGAGCTCTGCACAGAGCATCTCCCGGGTGCCGGTGTCCCCCGCGGCCGGGCGGTACCGGTGCGGTGCCGATGCGGTGCCACCCGGCTGCGGGCCCCGACCGGGAGCTGGGCCCCTTGTCCCGCCGGTTTTGGCTCTCCCTGATCCCAGGAATCGTTTACAGAGAGCTGAGCCCTCGCTCCCTGTGCGTGGATGGTGACGCAGGGCTGCGTCCCCCGGGCAGGGGCCGCTGCCCAGGCCGCCCCCCGCCTCCGAAGGGGCCGCGCGTTTTGGGGGGCAGAGAAAAGAAAAAGAAAGGGGTGCGAGGAGGAAAATCCCGTTAAGAACCTGTCGAAAGCCGCCTGTCCGCCTCTTCAGCGGGGCTCTTTTGTTTCTCCGTGGGGAAGGGACTGGCGGCCGGGGGCCTGCGGGCGGGTGCGGGGCAGGTGAGGGGCAGGTGAGCGGCAGGGCGGGCAGCGCAGGGCATGCGGAGCCGGGCGGCGGGGG
>VZRQ01002666.1:830596-868011 GCA_013397975.1 Machaerirhynchus nigripectus | reverse complement strand
AAAAAAAAAAAAAAAAGTAATATATGGTTGGATTTGATGTCGTTCAGGATTACAGGAACAAAACTACGACACAATTCATTCTGTGCAATCTACCAGATCCGTGGAGCTGTTTCCAATGTACGTGTGGTGTCATTGTGGTAAATAAGATGAAAAATGTATATCAGAAAAAAAAAATCTATCTTTAACATATAATGTGGTACATAAATATATTGAACAATAAAGAGATAACATAGATGATGAGGCTGGCCTGGTTCGTGGGGGGCTCGGAGGAGCAGGGCAGGGGCAGAGGGAGGTTCATCATCCACCTTGTCAGGGCTACAACACATCCTCGGGCTAAGGGGAGGCAGCGCCGGGGTGCCATTGAAGGTGACATTAAGCCGCTTGCAAGAGGTAGGACACATTTTTTGGGAAGAGGTCATCTTACATCTGGGGGTGGCGGAGCAGCTTTCAGCCCCTCCTCACAGTTTTGCTTTCCCCCGTAGTGCTCAGACTCCAGCGATGGACGGAGTTTGCAGATGCACCCCGAGGTTTTTGTTCTTGTGAAGCAGGGGAAATAAAACCCCTCACGAACAAACAAAGGGGGAGAAATAAACGAAATAAAGGGCTGGATGTACCCCTGACTTGATCCAAACTCACCAAACCCTGCCCACGGGTGTGGAGCGTCGGGCTGATTCCCCGCTGCGGGCAAAGCCGCCACCGCGGGGAAAATGAGCCCCACACACCACTCCTGTGACTGAAAACACCTCGATTTGCACCATTTTAAAAGCCCCAACAACTAGTTGTCCGCCCGCTGCCGCTACACAGCGAGGATGAGGGTGGGGGGACCCACCGGCAGCACTCCCGCAGCACAGGCGCGGCTGAGATCCCCGTGGGCCTCCCATTATTGCCCCCAAATCACGTCGAGCCCCGGTAGGGGCGGGTATGTGCCCCCATGTCGCCTGTCCGGTCCGGTGCTAGCGGGCAGCTCCGCAATGCGGTACCGGGGGCGGGAGGGGGGTGTTGGCACAAGCTGGGAAAGGGGCTGCGGGCGGGAGCGGGGGATGTTCCTGCACGGAGAAAAGCGCATTTTGGGAGATCTTCCGGGCAGCCTCCGAAAGGAAAGAACAGGGGAGCTGTGGGGTCTGTTCCGTGTGGGGACAGGGAGGTGTGGCGCCGGGGGTGGGTGAGTGTGGGGGGCATCGCGGTGGGGCGCCTGCCCCCTGGATTAGCCACATTTCCCTCCATGCCAGAGTCCTTTCTTAGGGACATCCAGCAGTTACCCCATTCTCAAGCTCATCCCCATCATCTTCATGCTCACCCCTATCCCCATCCTCACCATTTTCATCCTCATCACCCCTGCTCCCACCCCGATNAAATCCATCCGCTCGCGATGAGGGGAGCCAGCCCGGCTCGGGGGCTTCACTTCAGGGGTGCTCGCTGCTCTTGCTTCTGCCCTGAACTCTCTGTTCCAGCTCTGTTCTCTCCCCAGGGCGATGAAGAGGGGCCAGCGCGAGAGGGGGCCAGCCCTTCTCCCCTGCCCTGAGCAAGGCTGAGATAACCCCTCGCATCCCGGGAATAAGTGGAGAGCTGAGGTTCCCGGCCGGTTAACGCGCTGCTCTGCACATCTGTGGTTTGCATCGGCTTTGTACACGGTGGTTTCAGGGTGTTTCGGGCTCTGCGTTCCCCATGCCATGCCATGCCATGCCATGCCATGCCATGCCATGCCATGCCATGCCATGCCATGCCATGCCATGCCATGCAGCAGCACGGCAGCTGGCTCTCCTCTCCTGCGGGCAGCTGCTTGTGCCTGGATACAGAATGCTTACAGACTAATCTGTCCTGGTCTTTTTGCTTTACAGGGGCCAAAAGTTCTCTGGTTCAGGGTACATGATGATGGAGACCGTTTTACGAAGCTTTAATTTTGCAGAGGTTTTAAACCTAATTCAGCACATTTTTTCCTCCCCCTTGCAAGCAGTGGTGGCTCCTGCCGTACTTGGGACTGTAAGAAGATTTGTGCCCTTTTTTTGACGGTGAGAGGAAAGTCAGGGATCCTCGCTCCTATCCCTCAGGGTGAAGAGCAGGGAAGCATGAGCAGAGAGTGCTCTCACCCACTGCAAGGGCACCTCAAATCCCTGAGCCCCTCCAAGCTCCCGCTTCCAGGGATATGCCCCCGGCTGGAGGAGCTCCGCGAGGCGTTCGTGCCTCCCGCTGCCGCCCGGCCGCAGCAGGCGGTGCTGGGCCGGGGCTGACAGGGCATCTCAGCGTCTAGCTCGCTGCAGATTCCCGCTGTGGCGAAGCCAGCGATTACCCAGCGAGCCCCAAAGGGCTTTGTCTCGCTGTCAGCTCTGCTCAGGCGCTTCCCTCCGTGTTCCTGCCGGCAGCCGGCGCTCGCTGGCGGCTGACGTGCGACCAGCTTGCGAAACGAGCCGGCTCTGCAGGCCGGGCGATAAGCAGAGGCTTTGTCCTCTAAACTTGTCTGTGGCTGGAGCGAACGCTGCTGTTGGTGCAACACTTGTGCCTTGGGCTTGGAACACGGGCAGCCCCTCCAGCCCGTCGCAGCAGACGTTTTGATGCCGTGCTGGTGCCGGTGAAAGCCCTCGTGAGCCCAGTGCTGTGGGACATGTGCAGCCCTAACAGCAAGGGATACATCAGAGTGAGGAAAATAACCCCCAAAATAGCAGCAGGTTTAACTTGAACAAAGCAGAAATCTCCTGAAAAGCCAGCGCGATGGCAAAGTCTGATCAGTGTTCCAAATGGCTTTTGTCTGCAGCTTCGTAGCTTCTGGTCATGTGCTGCAACAATCCTCTCAACCTTCTCACTCTGAAAACCAGACAAACAAAGGCCCTCTCTGCACTACCAGGGAATGGATTTATTTCTCTCTCTGTCCTTACAGTTCCTCAAACACAATGGGGACCTCTATCTGGGCTCATTTCCTGAGACATGAGGGTAATACCAAATCTCTGTTGCCCTCATGCGTGCACACAGTCGTGCCACCCAACAGGACCATCGGTGGGAGCTGGAGTGAGGTGAGGGCAGAGCTCACTCCTCCCTGTGTGCAGAGGGCAGGTGTGGCTCTGCCTTCTCCCCACACACACGGAGCCAGAGACCTTGGCTGTGGTGGCAGCCGGATATCTCGGCCTCATGAAGTTTGGATGCTCCATATCACACATTCCAGTCTATTTCAGAGAAAGCTTATTTTGATGGTGGCACCAATATTATCCATCAACTCATTTTGTACATCTTTGGAGTTTGTGTTTCAGGTGAGGAGCTGGAGGCTCCACCAGTGACTCCACCAATGCACTCATCTGTCAGACTCTTGTTTGGGTCCCCACACAGGGACGTGTGACCACTGGTGCTGGGCTCCTGCAGAGGACAAGGGAGAAGAATGGAGCAAGCTGGGGAGGGCATGGAGGGAAGTAGGTTTTGTCTCCAAGAGTGCTGCTCTGGGCTCAGTTCTGATGTGCCAATGGGGCTTGAGCCTTCTTGGCCGCTCAGGTGGTTGTTCCTCCATATCAGTGTCCCTGGATGGGGAGTGTGGAGCCAAGGGGGGCACACAGGAGGCAGAAGGGGGGTTGTAGGACTGTCACATCTGCACAGATCAAGCGTGTAAAAGTTCCTGGATCTCTTGTCCCTCAGTGCTGCCAGAGGACAAGGCTCCCCCTCACCCAGCTCCTTCCTGTCTGGCAAGGTCTGTGGGATGCTGGGGGGTTGGCAAGAGGTCATGTCCACAGCCAGGAGGTCTTGCCGGCGTTTGGGAGGTGACCCATGCCTCATTACCTCTGCTGGGACCCGGCATGTGACCCGGCACAGCCTCCGGCAAACAGAGCACTTTGTTCTGACCCTTTGCACCTCCCTGCCAGCGAGCTGCCCTCTAATCCCCCCAAGGAGGGATTTTCCTCTCCCACCCCAGCTCCCTGTGCCTTGGTCCCCTCGGAGAGCGGTCCAGGGTAATAATTTACTGCCTGCCACAAGCCACTCCTTCGGACTTTTTCTTCGACCTTCAGACTGCATTGCCAAAATAAAAACAACGGGAGGGAGCTGTACAAGCTGCTTCCCACAGCGAGAGTGTGGCAGCGCCCGCCTGCCCTGCTGCCGGATCCCGGGAGCCCCGTCTCTACAGGTAATGCCCATTTGCTTTCTCTGGGATGACTGCGACTTTCCCTTCTTTTAATGAGTTCCTGAACCCCTTTGGGAGCAGCAGAGGGTTTTGTGAAGGACTTGTCCCTTGCTGCCAGGAACCCGGCTGGCCTGTGGAAGAGCTGCTCCCCAGGGCCAGCAGCTGGAAGTGGAGGGGGGTTGAGTTCCAGCAGTGGGGTTGTTTCCCAGCTGTGGAGAAATCCAGAGAGGAGACAAGCAGCCTTCTTGCTCCCCCTGCAAATGCTGTAGTAGTTGGGAAGATGTCTGGCATTAGCTCTGCCTCCCCCAGGAAACTTCCATCAAAGGAACTTCCATCACCCTGCTTGTCCCTGCAGCCCCACATCAGCTCACTGGTGGGGAGCACCCACAGCTGTTCCTGATCTGGGTAATTTCAGGGGCTGGAAAATTCGCTTTCAGGGATCAGCAGACACCAACTGTGAGTCCCCCCATGTTCCTGGGCCACCAGCACATGGAAGGGAGCCTTGGGCTCCACTGGGATTTGCAGCCAGCTCCAGAAGGGTGAAGTTTACACCAGAAATTTCAGGTTGTGTTGGCGGTAGTCCCCAGGGCTGTGAGAGTCTCTGGGGTCAGGCCTGGTGAAGCTCAGGGTGTCCAGCAGCCTTCTAGCAGGGCATTCCCAACCCCCTTGCTGGCAGGACAGGGAGGGCTGTTCCTGCTCAGTTCCAGAGCAGGGGGACAGAGCTGGGCTTGGCAGATCCCAGGACATCTCTGCTGCTCTTGTGCAGGGGCTCACAGGTCCTGGCAATGCCTTGAGCCCAGCCTGGACTGGGCTGCTCGCTGGATCCAGTGTGTATAACTCTGCTGGAGACAACCTCCGGCTGTGCCAGCACCAGCTGCATCCCAGGATTTGCACGTGGATAAAAAGAGATGAAAACATGGATCCCATGCAGCGGAGCTGGAGGCGGCAGCTCTCAGGGATGGAGCAGGCAGAGGGGAGGCATTCCCAGGGACACTGCACCCACAAGCTCCCCTGACAAACCCAGTGCCGTGCCAGCAGTGAGGGGCCTGGGTTTGGGCAGTGCAGCTCTCAGAGCCACTCCCGAGCTGCTAAACCCTGCTCAGTCCAGCCAGGAAACTGCCTCTCTGCCCTTGTCCCCACCAGGCCGAGCACATTTGGGGTTTGAGTAGTGGGTGGTGGCCCTGTGGCACACTGAGCTGTGCTACAGGGGAAAAGAGGCGTTCACCCCAAAAACCAGGGGTTTGTGGTTTTTTGGTTTTTGGTTGGTTTTTTAAGGCCCTAAAGCACAGGCTGTGCTGTGTCCTGAAGTGCTGCTGGGAAGGAGAGGAGGGGACAGCAAGCAGGAGTGTTGAGCCTTCCCCAAGGACAAGGCTGGCCAGGAAGGGCCACTTACAGTCAGGCTGCTTCCAACCACGTGTTATTTATTCACCGAGACTGTGCCTACACTTGAAAAGCACTTGGGAGCAAAAAAAAGTCCCAGCCAATTAATTTAATGGCAATAATAACCTCAGGAATTTATTCCTCAGCAGATGTAAAGGCTTTACAAGGGATCAGTAATATTCTGCCACATTCATATTCACAGAAACAGAGGCACAAAAAGTGGCAGGAGTTGCTCAAACCCACCTTAGCTGTCTTTTGGGATAAAAACCTGATCCCCAGTGGTCTCGTCTTGTCTCCTTTATCCAAAACATGGCGAAATACCCCAGCACCTATGTGGGATTCCTTGGCAAAATCAAAGGCAAAGCCTCAGGCAGAGCCCTGGTTTTTTGAAGCTGAAAGAAAAATGTAAAGAGGGAAAAAAAGGGAAATATTTTAAAGAGCTGCAATGGTCACCAATAATCTATTTAGTCTTTCATTAATCCCCCTAAAATGAACAAATAGCCTCTGAGCTTTTAAAGAACATCCTATCCTATCCCATCCCACCCTATCCTATTCTATCTTAGCTCTTACCCAGCAGAGATAACTGAGTAGCCAAATGTTTTAGGTCAGCTTTCACTGCAGATCCACAGACTCTTGCTTTGTGCTCTCTAGAGAAGTATTTGTTTTAGCCTTATCTGGACCTCCCCTGCAATTCCAGTTGCTCAGGACTGTGTGGTTCCACTTCAGTGATACTTTTATGATTATGGTTATGGATATTGCTAGGTAGGGGGATTAGGATTATCTTTCCCTGTAAAATAGCATATAAAATCTTGTAAGAGAGAGAGAGAGGGGGTATTTCTCTGTGTGTAGAGACACTGGGCTGGACCTTTGTCCCCTGGATGTGTTCTGTCCTGGAGAAGCTGCAAATGTGGCTTCCCTGGGATGGCCCTGCCTGGAGGGATCCAAGTCAGCCACACAAGGACCACGCAGCCCTTGACCCCTTATAGACCTTGGGGAAGTGAAGGCAGCTTCCCTCCCTTGGGGAAAAAGAAAATGTTTCCGAGTACAGGCAATGTCTGGAGGCTCTGAGCTGTGCCAGTGCAGCTGAAAAATTCCCTTTCTGTGGCCAGAACTTGCTCCCCCCACGGCCTGGCCAGGTCCAGGTGAGAGGTGTGCACAGAAGGGGTTAAATTCCCCGAGAGCTGCTCCTCACCTTTGAACTCAGGTCCAGCCAGAGGTTTTCCTGGCACAGATGTGTTCTCTGGAGGGCAGGGAAACAGCAGCCAGGCACAGAAGAGCAGCAACACTGGCAAAACCCAGCCCTGACATCAGCAGCTCTCCAGCTTCACCAGAATTGTTTAATTTTGTATGGGAGTGTGTGGGTGCTGGGCAGGGGAATGGGCCAAGGTCAGTGCCGGTGTCAGGGGGCATGGCCACCCTGGTGGCACCTGCAGGGACACGTGCCTGCAGGATGTGTGTGCCCTGCAAGTGCTCCCACACTCAGAAGTCCCTTCAGCATGGCACCAACATGTCCTGCCGTGGGCACGGGCAATGGTCAGTGAGGGCCAAGAGCTGCTGCAGGGGGTGGCTGGCTGTGGGCACACAGGACAGGGCAAAGGGGAAGCCTCGGCCCTTACACACAGGGAGGGTGGGAGGCTAACCCCGCTCACACCTACCTGCCCCACTCGTGTCATCACAGTGCCAACCACTCCCCCTGGTCACCTCTCCAGGGAGAGTCACAGGGCTCCAGAGGCAAAGCCCTTTGCAGCTGCCCCAGTGGGCACAATCTGGTGGTGTCTGATGTTGAATCTTCAGTGAGGATGGGGATCTACTGGTGGGCCATGTGTCCCTGTGCTCCCAGGGAATGTTTTCTCCTGTGCCAGGGAGCCAGCAGTATCAGGGCAGTCACCCTGGGTACAGGTAGGGTGAACTGGGTTTCAGCTCCTCAAAAGCATCTAAACCCAAAATCCTTTCCCGAGAGCAGAAATACATGAATTCAACCATTTTTGGGTAAATTTCTTCTGTGGTACAGAAGCGAAACCACTCAGCTCTCTTCCATTCCCTCTGTCTGCCAGTCCCAAAGCACTTTGTCACCGGGGTGATGGCAGAGCCTCCCAGTGACCTCCACCAGACCGAATGCTGGGTGGGTGCTGCCCAGATGAGGGTCAGGAGCTGTCCCTGCATCCCAGAGCCGTGCCTGGCTGGCAGGCAGCCAGTGCTGCACCCAGGGCCTTGTTTCTGCTCTGACTCCTGTGCCCTTCACCTTTGCAGACGGAGGAACATCTGCGTGCTCTGCTTCCTGAGGACACCCGGAGCCAGCAGCTGAATTCCTGCCCCAGCTGTGAGGAGAGGAGATTATTTCGGCTGGCTTATGTTCGTGGCCGGGATGGAGCCCTCCTCCACTGCCCTGGGCAAGACAAAGGGTAATGCTGCTGGATGGCACGGTGTCAGCAAGCCCTGGGGGTGGTGAGGGCATGGAGAAGGCTTCCCCGTGGAGGTCTCCCACTAGTGTTGGGCTGCAGAGCCTTCCTGGTGGGCTCCAGCTGGGCTCAGCCTGCCCAGCAAGGGCTGCAGGGAGCCTGGTTCCCATGGGACACACACAGGGGACTCGTGTGTGAGGGGAGGAGGCAACTTTGCATTGCACACCCGGCCCTGAGTGACACCCTGGAGTATCAGCAACCCTCACAGAGGGGGTAGGATGGACAAAACCGACCCAACATCACTTTGCCCATCACTATCTGTCATCAGATTAGGTGTTTTATGCATTTTAGCAGTTTAAAATTTTCTTTACAGGGTCCTTCTGCTTTCTCTTCTTTAGATAGGAGGTGGGTTTTTAATTAAAGATGCCTTTTTCCATGGAAATTAAAATCAAGTAGATTTTGTTGATAACATCAAGATTTTCATCAAAGAAACAAAAGCAGAAGGCACTGACTAGAAACTGTAAGTTAACTGATGATATTATTCTGAAATTTGACAATTTCAATGCAAGTGGAGGCAAAGCTGGAGAAAAGAAAAACATATTAAGGGATATTCTTAAAAGATGTCAGTGCTGATAGCCTGAATATATT
Organism: Machaerirhynchus nigripectus; assembly: GCA_013397975.1. Classification (NCBI taxonomy): domain Eukaryota; kingdom Metazoa; phylum Chordata; class Aves; order Passeriformes; family Dicruridae; genus Machaerirhynchus; species Machaerirhynchus nigripectus. The sequence continues at coordinate 859,488 of VZRQ01002666.1, read as the reverse complement.
GGCTGAGCAAAATATCAGGTTTTGACCTGATAGAAGGCAACATTTCAAGCAAAATTCTGCTTCCCCTCCGTGGTTACACATGGCACCAAGCACATCAGATGTCCCAGATGATCTCCCCCTGGTAGCTGCAGTCTGGGGTGAGGGACCTGTCCCGTGGTGGCCATTCTGCTTCCCACAGGGAATGCTGCTCACAGCCCGGCTTTTACCTCCTTGCACCCACCACTGAAACTGCTCTGCAAGCTGCTTTTCCTGCTGCTGCTGCAGCTGCACGCAGGGAGGTTTTATGAGAACTACAATGAAAGCAAAAAGCGACTGCTCTATTTTTAATGAAGAGAGAGAAGACACCAGCCCTTCTCCCACGTCCCTTTTGCTCAGAGCTCAGTCTCTGGTCTCTCAAATCACCAGGCTCCCCACGTGTTTATGTTTGCAGTTAATAGTGCTGCAAAGCACCAGCCTGGCTGCTCTGGCTGCAGCCCTCCAGGATTTCTGAGGACACTGGAAAAAGCAGCTTCTTCAGGGTTTGACCTGAAGCAAATGACAGTTTTGACCTTCCTCCAAACCACTGGACAGCGGACAAATTTCCAGCTGACTTGTCAAAAATTATTCAGAACACCTGAGCTGCCTGCCAGGCTGCAATTTGCTCCTAGCCACCACCTGCACCCCTTCCTCCCCACCCAAAACTACCCCTCCCACCTAAATTCTCACTCCTGGGGTATAGCTAGCAGGTGTCTCTTCATCTTTTGCAGCTGGTCAGCTTTTCATGCCTTCTTTAAAGTGCTGCAGTAAGGCCCCCAGCAGTGGCATGATCACTTTGAGGAGTTGAGGGTGGTTGTGTTCAGGAGTGAAATGAACTGCTGCAGGAAACAAAGCTGTTCCCCTCTGGGTTTTAGGAAGGAGCTTTGGGCTCCTGGCCTAGCAGGGTGGGCTGGTGCAAGGGTGGAAAGTGTGGGGAATGAGAGGTCTCTGTGCTCGGTGGTTATGGACTGCTTCCTGTGCTTCAGGACTCAGCCTCTGGGAGATGTGCTCCCAGGTATGTTTGATGACTTGTTTTTGTGGAATTATTTTCCTGCAAAGTGCTTCAAGCTTTAGCCACCTGCTGTTTTCTTTAAGTTCTGCATGTAGCTTTTCTCTAAAATTTCGAGGATTGGTTGTCTCCAGCTTGCTGCGAGCCAGGGCTGCTTGGCTGGGCTCCTGCTCTGGTTTGCAGTGTCCCTGGGGTGTAGGGAACAGGATCTGCAGGAAAAAATTGGACAAGCCAGGAGCTCTCCAGAGGGTGGCCACGAAAGCTTCCCCAAATGCAGAAGTGCTTTAAAGTATTTCCTAACCTCTTCCTGGACTTGCTGTAGTGTCCCAATGGGAATGAAAGTGGAGTTCAGTACTGGCTTGCAGCTATCTCTTAGATCTGTAGCAGGGGAAAACTTGAGCCCTTTTTTCTTTCCCCTGTAAAAGCACGTGTTTGTGGGAATCCTCCTTCCCACCTCCCTCCCTGCTCTTCTCTGAGCTGAAACTGGGGCATCTCCCCCTTAAGCTGCGAGCAGCCCCTGTGCTGGGTGAAAGCCGTGGGCTGCCTTTGGTGGCCCTCTCTCAACCCTGCCCCTCTGAACTCTGTGCTTCCTCCGGAACATCGCCTGCTGCCCCGGTGGCAGTCCTGCCAGGCCTCTCCACGCTGGCAGCCAGCCCTTCCCAGAGCGGGAGAGGACGAGGGACTCGCTCGGAGGGGTTTGCAATGTAGGTTAGGTGGGGAAGGCTGCCGAGAGCGGTGACATCAGGGAGGAGGGTGGGAGGCAGCCCGCAGATGACGAGTCTGTGAGGTTGTGTCTCCGTGTAAGGTACGCGTTGCATTAGTAATGTGTTTGTAGCAAATAACGCTGGGCTAGCATGGGAATGTGGGTCAGCACTGCCAGAACTGTGCAAGGAAGAGGGAGCTGCTCGTGCTGTGCTGGGAAGCGAACGTATGTTACTGAGGGATGTGTGGTGGGGGGAGATTTAGCTGCAGTAACTGCTCCAACTTGCGAGCAGCGGCTTTCTGTTGTGTGAGCGCGTACTTCCTACTTGGGGGGTGCCTCTGGCCGGGAGCTGGGGTGAAATGGTCTTTGAGGAGGGGGGAGCGGGGTGCAGGGGTTTGTGTTCCCGGTGTGCAATAGTCACATTACACCGGGGAGCTCCTAGACTTGCTTGCCGATGGTCTCCGTGGCCCTGGCCGTGCCTGGAGCATCCGTGCTGCACCAGCAGGCACAAGGAGGGACGCAGCCGGGCATGGATAACCAAGGATTCCAGCGTATTTTCGTGACCTATTTCTGGTTCTGTTGTTCGGCGTGTGCGCTCAGGAAATCTTTGTGCTTCAGGGGGAGTAGGGTTTGTTAGTGATAAGGAACAGCCTGCTCGACTGCTTGTGAGATTTAAACCACAAACTAACCTGGTTTTGAAGGTGGACTTGAGCTGGGGAAGGTGGCTCTGAAGCTGAATAGGAAGTGATATGGGATGGGGATATACACATCCCAAAAACAGGTATGGTACTTGAGTGCCAGAGACTTTAACCCCAGAGCAAGTCCCTTTAATGAAAGAGCCTTGTTGGAAAAGGCTGCCCTTGGTCAGCAGGGACTTGTTGAGTGGCTTCACTTCCAGCAAAGAGGCAGTGGAGCAGAACAGGGCTGGTGGAGGGAGGCATGAACGGGCTGCCAGGCTGGAAGGGGCTCCTGCCTAGTTGCAGGTTGCCAAAACAGGTTTGTCCAAGCCCCTTGGAGTAAGTCAGGAACTTGTCCTGCATCCTGTGCTGCTAGCAAATACCTCCAAGGCACATGGGTGTGTTTCCACGGCTCGCGCATGTGCTCTCCAAGGTGCCCAAGCTGTGATATCTCCATCTGTGCCTGAGTCATCATGTTCCCCCTGAGTCTGGGGTTGGAGCAGTGGCAGCAAGCTGACTCTGGGGCCAAACCCAAGCTTGTGGGGGTTCAGATTTGGAGGAAATGGGCTGTATCACCTGATGGAGGTGTTAGGTTGAGTTGCTCTGGCAAGAGGCTCCTGGGCAGGGGTGGGAACTTTCACTCCTCTACCTGCTGCTGCCATGTGCAGCTTGGGGCTTGTCCACACACACACCTGTGTGCCCTGGCCATCCCCTGTGCCAGCCTCCTCCCCGGCCCTGAGCCTACAGTGAGCATTGTCTGCTCTGATTCAGCAGCCCTGGTGTCCCTCTGCTGTGGCCGTGGTATCTGCCCAGCCTGCGGGACAGACACAGCCCCGAGGCCGGTGTTGGATGACCTTCAGCAGACTTCAGCGAGCCAGGGAGAGCCAGGCTGTGGGGGAAAGGACTATGCCCAGTGGGAGGAGATGGGGTTTGATCTGTCTGGGTGCTGCCTGCATGCCGTCCCTGCTGGTGGGTGCCAGCTGGGACAGGATCTTGGACCAGCTGCAGGGCAAAGTATGGACAAGGTCAGGGGCTCGGACCAGCCTGGTGTTGTAAGTTCTCTCACCCCACGGTTTGTGGGCTTTGCCTTATTCCTACTTTCCGTTTCTTATCCGTTCAGAAACTCTAAACCCATAGCTGAGATTTTTGGCTGCTCATCAGAGCTGGCCCCAGATCCCAGGTCTGCTGGTGGGGCCAGTTCAGTGGCTCTCAGGACTTCGCAGGTTCCTCTGCCTGGCAGATCAAAATATCCACGCAGGAAGGGCTCTGTTATGGGCCTGTTTGCCTCAAAACTCATTGTCCTACAAACTCCTTGCCCAGAGAGGTGGGCTTTGGCAGTTGGTGCTGCCCATTCCTTGGTCTGTAGAACTGCTCCAGGATGACAACTTGCTTGTGTCTATAAAGCCCCTTCTTTTTAGATGGAGAGAAACACATGTTTCTGTGAAAGTTTTGATTATTTCTTTCCCTTCAGTGGCAGAACTGAGGAGTAAAACTGAGTTTTGAAATAATTTTGCTATCTACTCCTAAGCAAAACAAGGAACTCCTCTATGCAGGCTGCACTCCTTGGGCTTCCCTTTGGCTCAGCCTGTGCAGCAGCAGGGACAGGCTCAGGGTGGCCTCCCTGTGAAGGAAGAGGTGATGATGATGATGAGCGGTGGCAACTGCCTGCACAGCTGAGCAGCAGGGATGCTCCATGGTGGGAATCCCAGCTTCTGGCACTGGCTATGTGTCCTTGGGCAAGTCACTCCTGTGCTGTGTGTGTGCTGGCTTACCTCCTGCAGGGCCTGAAAGGTTTCATTCATGTCCCTAATTACTCGCAGAGTCCTGAATGAAAGGGACAGTGGATGTGCCAAGTGTGTGACGTATCCCAGTACAACCTCATCCTTGTAAGCACTCTCCTTGTCCCCCCTGGGGACACAGGGGTGGCTCAGGAGGGCTTGACAGTGGTGCTTTAGCCTGAGTCCCCTTGGCCACCAGAGAGGGTGTCTGTTTTGTGGCACTCATGCCTGTCCTGTGAGCTATTGAGGGCTCCTGGTGAGGCTGGGAGGGAAGATGCCCTGGTTCCTATAATTTCCTGGTTATTTTGGTATGTGAGTGGAAGGGGGAGGAGGGCGGCTGTGGAGAGAAGAGCAAGGTCAGTGAAGAACAAATGTGCCTCTGTGTACTTGTGATCACGCTGCCAGCTAATCGGCTTCGGTGCTCCAACTTTCCTCACAGAACTCATCAAGCACGGCCGGGAGAGGATAGAACAAACCATTAAGGCCTCCGGCTCCAGGCTTTGCTCGTAGTGAGTACGAAACCCTCCCAGCGGGATGGGAGCCCTTTAGCAGCTCAGCCTGATAACCCCTGCGCTGGCTGGGTGGTGGATGGAGCTGGCTGGCACCGGGCAGATGTGGGCAGTCCCCGGGGACAGCTGCCAGTATCCACTGCTGCCTGGCAGCTCCTGCCATGCTCAGCCTGGCCGTGTAGGAGGGGCTTCTTTGGGATGGCTGGGGGTCTGTGCCTGGTGCTGTGTGGGGGCAGGGAGTGGGAGCACCCACAGGTGAGATGTGGGGAGGCTGGTGGGGTCTTTGGGCCCCCTTTTTGGGAGGGGTAGGGCAGAGGGTGGTTGTGGGGCTGAGAGCCTTCAGAGCCTTCATGCTGAGGGGGAGTCAAAGCTCTCTGGGGCTGTGGAGAAGGGAGCAGAGATGTCTTGTTCATGTTATCTTCTAAATTCTGGTTTTTGCAAGGAGCAATGGAGAACCCTTAAAGCCAAAGGAGGAATCCCTGAGGCAGGGCTCACCCATCCCCAGTGATGCTCAGGCAGGATAGATCTGAACCAACAAGTGTTCAAGCCTGGCTCCTCCAGCCCCAGCAAAAGCTGCACCAGGCAGACAAGAGCCCTGGTCTTTAATGCCTCTGCTCACCGAGCCTGCCCTCGCTGCCCTGGCAGCTCCTCTCTCCTGCAGTGTCAACAGCCTTGAGCTGCCCTGGTCTGACCTGGCCTGGGGAGTGGCCTCTGGCTGTTGCCAGCCCCATGGACCGTGGTGGCTGGACCCAGCTGGACTCTCCCAGCTGCCCTGTGGGGATACTCACTGGGCTGCAGCATCCCTGCGCAGTGGGGTGGGGGCTGCATCTGCCTCAGGAGGGGTCTGGCCACGGCCAGGAGAGCTGTGACTTCACCTGGCCTGGTGCTGGGTTGCTGCTGGGGCTGTGCTGGTGCTCTGAGCAGTTTCTGCCACTGCAATCATGGGCTAATATTTAATGTGCTCGTGCACCCCGGAACCCTTTTCCCCTAACCTCCTGTCAGCACACACTGCTCCCTGCATCCCCCAGAGTGTGGGCATCCCCATTCTTTGGGAATGGCAGTGCTGGGGAGCTCAGCTCAGCCCTCCTGTGACAGATGGGGTGCACACACTGGGGTCTGCCCCGCTCCCTGGCAAGTTAATGGTGTGAAACTCTTTCTCTCTTGGATTGACTTCTTCCTCTTTTCCTAAGTGCTGAGAGAGTTGTTTTTTTAATGGATCGTTCCCGGAGCCCAGACAAGAGCACCCAGGTGAGACCAGGACTCTGAACAAGCAGATCCTCATGTTTGGGACAAAGGGAGCTGGTGCCTTTAGATGAAAAACAAGGAGAGAGCCTGTGTTAGCCTGCTGGCAGTCTTACTGCTGCCTTGTCCTGTGGGTGATGCTGGGTGGAGAAAAACAGAGCAGAGGCCCTTTTGAACAAGGCATAATGTTCCCAGCGTCTGGGGAGGGGAAGATTCCTGGGAGGAGGAGGAAGAGCCTATGTGTGTATGTATCCCCTTGTCTTTGGAAAGAGGGGACCTGCAGCTCTGTGGTGCCGGGTGTGCATGAGGCCATCTAAAGAGACCTTAAAGGTTTGCCAAAGTATCAGCTGGGTCTCTTGCTGATGGGTGTTTATCAATGATGCTCTATTGAGGAAGGGAAAACCCAATGTGCAGCGTAGTCCTTTTCACTAAAATTCTCTTTATCTTCTCTAGCCTTCAGCACCAACTGACAACATCAACCTTGGACCTTCTGCTAACCCCAAGTAAGCCTCTGCAAAGCCAGGTAGGGTGTGGAGTGTGAAGAGATCTGGCAGGGGGATGCAGATATTCCCTGTGTCTCACAGGGTGGTGTCTGCAGAAGTCTGAACAATTACGTTTCTTAGCCTTTAACACCACGTGTGTCACCAATGCACCAGCTTTCAAGACTAAGCTGTAGCTGGGCACTTCTAATCATCCTCTGCTGGCCACGTCTGTAGTCCCTTGTCCCTCTTTTGAGAGGTAGTAAGGGAAGGTCTTCCTCATCACTGCTGGCTTCCTGACCACCTTTCTCTAGAAACAGGGGTGAACTGTGTCACCAGTAAAGGTGTCACTTTGTCCTTACAGGTGCTTTCACTGTTGCTGCCTTCAGCCCAGGGGCTGCTCATGGTGCTCTGCAGGGTGCACTGACACCCACAGTGTGAATCCTGAGCTGCCTGGGAACGAGGGTCACCCACCAGTGCCCTTTAATCCCTTTCACAAACTCACAAACACTCGTTTCTCCAAGAAGGAACTCTGCTTTGATGGTGGTGTTACTGTTGCGTGTTTCTCTCCCAGAAACATTAACTTGTTTCATTCTTGCCTAACAGTGCCAAGCCAACAGACTTTGACTTCCTGAAGGTTATTGGCAAAGGAAGCTTTGGAAAAGTAAGTGGGCTTGTGCAGGTGGGCTGTAGATCTTTAGAGGCAGCTTGGAAGGAAAATGTGTTGCTGAAGGAGTTTCTGGCTGTGCCCTTTGCTTGCACCTCTCCTGAGGTGTTTGGCCTGAGTGGGACCGAGATTAAATAAGACCTGAGATACGGTTATTAATAGTCCATTCTTACTTTAAGGTCCTGCAGCCTCTCTAAGGACTGAAGAGTGAGGTGCTTTATGCTCAGGGGGTGACGGCAAGGATCAGGGCTTGATTCAGAATAAGTTTCAGACTTTTTCAGCAAAAGATCTCCAGAGAAATCTGTACCTTGGAGACAGCCAGGATTCACTTTAAACAGGACTGTCCCCAAATGCTCCAAAAGTATTTTCTATTGGGTGTCTAGGGGATATATGTGGAGATATCATGTGTTTTTTTCTGGCAGTGAGAGTGCTGGGAATTTCTGGCAGTGAGAGGGCTGGAGCTGGGTCTTTAAAACCCTGTACCCAGCCTTCTGAAGCAGTTCTCTGTGTACGATCACTCACAAGAGTGTTGAGCTAATGAGGAAACACTGACCAAGGTGAGACTGAAAGCTGTGACCAGGACCTTCTGTTGCAGGTTCTCCTGGCCAAACGCAAGTGTGACGGGACTTTTTATGCAGTGAAAGTGTTGCACAAGAAAACCATCCTCAAGAAAAAGGAGGTGTGTCTGCTCTCCTGGGCTACTTCTGCAAATAGCACTCGGTGTATGGGCTCTCTGGGCAATGCGATTGGGGTACCTGCTGTTCATGTAGGCAGTTCACACGTTAAGCACGGATTTCTCTGTGCCCTGAGAACAGAAGAACACAGATTAATTAGGTCAGATAGGAGGGAGTCGTTCTTTTTGGGGCTGGAAATGACCCCCGTGGGTTCCCAGCTTCCATCTGTTTTGAAAACAGCAGTGAGCCCCTAGGGCAGGCTGGGCTGGCCCCTTGCCTGAAACCTTAATGCCTTGTCTGCTTTTTTGATAGCAAAACCACATCATGGCAGAACGCAACGTGCTCCTGAAAAATGTCAAGCACCCCTTTCTTGTGGGACTCCACTACTCCTTCCAGACCTCGGAGAAGCTTTATTTTGTGCTTGACTATGTAAATGGAGGAGAGGTGAGTGCACTTACAGGCTTTGCTTTAATCCCTTTTGGTCCTTCACGAACGTGCTGCCTTGTTTAAAACTGTTTCTTGTCAGAAGATAATGATGTTGAGGGATGATGCTGTTTTGACTGCTGGCAAGGAGCAGCCAGGAATACCTGGCAGGATACCTCACCTGTAAATCAAGTCAAGATCTTGCTGGCTCATCACCTGAGTCAGATGATTCCTAAAGCAAAGACGCTGAGAAAAGCTGTGTTGGGGCATTTTAAAAACCTAGGTAGAATATGGGGAATGTTGGTTGGTGAGCTTTAGGAAAACCCACGTGTGGGCCAGCTCTGGATCCATGTCTAGTGCTTGGGGGTGATGCCATTGCAACCTTCTAGACTTTTTCTGTCCTGTAGAGGCTTACCTTTTTCAGCTGTCTTTCTGTGCTATCTGAAACTGCCTGGGAGACATTGTAAAGATGGATATCTTGCCCAAATCAAGTTCATGTTGGGGACCTTCACATGTTCAGCCCTCTGCATGTACCACTTCTCATAGCCATACTACCGCTGAAATCAGCCATACTACCGCTGAAAGCAGTGGGTTGTAGCAAGCTATGAGTGTAACCAGGTCAGCTGATGATGGAGGGTTTGAGAATTAATTATTAATTTTTGTGAATGAAGAGGAGGACAAATGAAGCAATTTCTAGCAAGGTGTTTTGAATTGCTTAAATTCACTTGGCTCAGGCTGATTTCATGTTGTTCATGTGCTACCTGTTGCAAACCACTTTTCACTTATATAGCTGGCTTTCAGCCTTGCTCCAGACTAGCCTTCAGTTATTTAGAGACATGATCAACCCTCTCACCTTCCCGTAGCTCTTCTTCCACTTGCAAAGGGAGCGCTGTTTCCGTGAGCCCCGGGCCCGATTCTACGCTGCAGAAGTCGCCAGTGCCATTGGGTACCTGCATTCCCTAAATATCATCTACAGGTAAGGCACAGGTCCTGTGGGGCAGAGCAGGGGCACCAAGTCTGCCCAGCCAGGAGTGCAGTGCTGGGAGGGAAAGGGATTCACCAGGGAAGTGAAATGCAGGACTGGAGTAGCTGAACAATCTCCCATCCCAGAAAACACTGTGCTGCTGGCACTTGACCCTGCAAGTGGGTCTGCACAGGACCTGACAGGCAATAAACCATTCTTTCCCCTTCCCAGTGTCTGTCTGAGAGCATTAAGTTTAAAGATATAACATAAACCTGGCTCACTAAGTAAGAAATCGTCTCTCAGTAACAATTTATGCATGGAAATCCCAGCTAACACCTGATCCTGTGTGAAAGCAGCCTATCTATGTTTGCATGTATGCATACTGATGGGAATCTGCAGTTTGGGAAGGTGTTGATGATCTGTATTGGGAGGCTTTTTTAGCTCCTGTTCTTAGATAATGCTGTTTCAGATCCATGTTTTCTAAATGTCTGGCCAAACCTGTTCAAACAGAACTTTGTCTTGCAGGGACTTAAAACCTGAGAACATTCTCCTGGATTGCCAGGTATATTCACAGTTTGGGCTGTCTTCCTGCTGGCTTTAAAAACATCAGGACCACAAACAGAGGGCTGTGGCTCTGCAAGCTAGGCTATAGCTGACATGATGGCATGGGTTTTGTCTGTCTGCCCCACTGCATTTCTGTGGGAAGGATGAGTGGGCCTGCCCTCTGAAGAACTGCGTGATTTTTGGGGCCCTTGGCTCATTCCCAGAAGCTGGGACCTGACCTGTGGGCAGGCATTGGGGGTGTGAAGAGCAGGTCACTGCTGCAGCTCTGGTGCTGACTGTTACATAAATTGGTTCTGGGATAAAGCAGCAGAAAATCACAGCAGTGCTGGATCTCTTCATGGCTATCTAGCTGTAGTCAAATAAAAAATAAGAAGAAATACAGACTTTATTTTCTCTATAGGCTCCAGTACCTGTGCTATAGGATGAACATAATGGGAGGGGGAAGGGAGGCAGATGAGCAGCGGGGAACTAAAACCCACATGAGAATTAATGCATAGGCAAATACTTGGAAATCCCGTCTCCTCTCCAGAAAGAGTGGGACAAGCTAAAATATCTCTCTTCTTTAGGGACACATAGTATTGACAGACTTTGGACTCTGCAAAGAAGGAATGGAGCAAGAGGAGACAACTTCTACCTTCTGTGGCACTCCTGAGGTACTGCACGTGCTGGGGCTTTGCTGTGACCTGGGGGCTGGAAACCTTCAGACACTTGCTGCTCTGGGTCTTGGGCTTATGTGACACCTCAAAAAATGATGGGCTCTCTGAGGTTGTCAGCCTGAAGCTGGAGTTCAGATAAGGCCTTCCCTATTCAGCAGAGACAGCTCTACCTGTAACAACACAGCAATTTTGGAGTACTAATCTGCTACTGGGGCAGGGGTTCCTGCACCTGGAAATGGCCAGGCTTGTGAAAATAGCTGTGGGGGTGGAGACAACCTTGTCCCTGGGAGCCTGCGAGCAGGGTGTTCACCTGCTCTGAGACCCCAGAGATGCAGAACAAGGAGCCTGCTGGTACTGGCGTGCACAGGACCTTGCTGTGCTCTCCTGTGTGCCCTTGGTGCATGCAGGAGCTGCAGAGTGCCCTGCGCAGAGCAGAGCACTGGGCTCCCCCTTGGAATGTGAACAACGCTTAGAGGGGAGGAAATGCCTTTTCTCCAGTGCACTCCAACTGGGTTTTGTGAAAACCTATTTCCCATTTGGCTTCTTGGAGGCTTTTTTTTCCTGCTTCTGACCGAGCCTGGGGATTTTGATGCCACTTCAGCCTATGTAATATACCTGTCCTGCTGCTTTCCCCAGACAGCTTAACAAAGGCTCTGTAAAGGCAACACCTTTCAGCATTCAAGCTCAGCAGAAGTGGGCAGGAATTTCCCTCCTTTTTCAGTGGGGTCCCTCTTATGCAATATCACAGCGTGAACCAAGCAGGAATGTTTGAGCTTTGGTTTCTAGTTTTGGTGTGTGTTGGTGTTTTCCTGTTCTAGACAGAGCCTGATAGTACAGAGGCAATTCTGTGGGAAACGGTTCTGCAGACTGCTCAAATTCTTTCCTGTTGCTCCTTTATGGTGGCTCTTGGTCATTTTGCTGCTTTAGACAGACTTACTGGGGCTGAAAACTGCAGCTTTCACAAAACTACAGGAGCTTTTTAGAGGTGTGATGTGCTGGGGTGGGACAGGTTTGCTGGTTGAACTGCAGTGGGTGGCAAATCCTTGTACAAGTCCTCTCTAGGAAGAGAAGCTCCTGCAGCCTGGAACGACACTTTGAGGCTTTGGTAGGTGTCTTTCAACCCTATTGCTCCACAGGAAGTGGAGAGTTTATTAGATAATACTAGGAAATGCATCTGTGTTATTCCTAATGCATTTGCTCAAGTTGAGCTGCAGCCAGGTTTGGGACTTAGAAGGGCAAAGCCTTTCCTTTATAATTTGACTCAAATATTTCCTTCTGAATTCCCAGTACCTGGCTCCTGAGGTGCTAAAGAAGCAGCCCTATGACAGGACAGTAGACTGGTGGTGCCTAGGAGCTGTCCTCTATGAAATGCTCTTTGGACTGGTAAGTTTGGAAATGGACTGGTTTGCTTTACATGGTGGGAATTTTATTTCCAAAAGCTGTGGTGAGGTTGGTCTGGTGTTCACAAGGTACTTGAAAGACAACTAAATCCTGAATCAATGACCTGGTTCAATCCTACCACTGCCCTTTTGAGCAGAGGTGTGGCAGGTCCCCCTCATCTACTCACCACAGGACTCATTTTGGCCTGCAATGTGTGGCTCCTTCTGGTAGCTCATGTTTTACCTGGCTGCTTCTCCTCTCTTTCAAATTAGCCTCCTTTTTACAGCCGGGATGTGTCTCAGATGTATGACAATATTCTGCACAAGCCACTACAGATCCAAGGAACCAAGACTGTGGCAGCTTGTGACATCCTCCAGGGACTTCTCCACAAGGACCAGAAGAGGCGGCTGGGGGCCAAAACAGACTTTGTACGTGGCCTCCACTAGGATCAGGAGCGGGGGGGAGGATGGGAAAACTATTCTGAGCATTTGTTTCATAAGAGCACTGCCTTGGAAAAACCTTCCCACACAGACTGTCCCTTCAGCCCCCTACAAAGGGCACATGGGGTTGACTTTGATTTCCAAAGGCAAAGGGGTGGTGGCGGCCAGCTAAGGACACCAATGCGTGATGGGTCATTTCCCTTCAAGGGGTTCCCGGACCATGACCCTCGTGTATTAAGGATTTGTAGGTATGGGTATGTGGTAACTTCAAGCCTTGCTTCAACCACTTAAAGCTGCGACACCAGGTGCTGGAAAAGGAGGGTTGGCAGAAGACTGACTTTTCCTTCCTGCTTTCTGTACAGCTTGAGATAAAGAACCACGTATTCTTCAGCCCAATTAACTGGGATGATTTATATCACAAGAGGATTACGCCTCCGTTCAACCCCAATGTGGTAAGTGGGGTAATTCTGCCTTTTGTAGAAAAGGGATCCTCTCCAGATGTCTCAGGCTGGCACTGAGGGTTCTGAGGTGTGGGTTGGGACCTGCAGATGCAGTGGTGATTGCTCTTTTGGAAGAGCAGCTGCATTGGACTGTGTGAACACAAGTGGCTGTTTTGGGTCTGCTCGCTCAGTGACTGTGTGTCTCTGCTCCTTGGCTTAGGCTGGTCCAGCTGATCTGCGGCACTTTGATCCCGAGTTCACCCAAGAAGCCATCTCTGCCTCCATCACCCACACGCCTGACCTAGCAGCCAGCAGCTCCAGTGCCTCAGATGCATTTTTAGGATTTTCTTATGCACCAACCGAAGAGGACATTTAAATTTTACAAAGGCTTTGTGAAGCCATATTTTAAATGAACGGGGCTTATGTTTATTTTCTTTTTTTTTCCTTTTGAGGGGATTGGTACTGTCCTTTGCTCATGGTTTAAGGAAATTGGCACTAACACACTAACTGGTTGGGGTGGAACAGAGCTCTTAATTTTTGCTGTTCGGTGGATTTTCTCCCTAAAGGAATGTTTCCCTGCCAGGGAAAGTGGGACACCGATTATGATTTTCCCCGAGTGTCTTGTGCTACTTGGCAGAATTGTATTCACTCTCTGGTTGTATTTATGGTTGAGGTATGTGCCATCATTCACATCAACAGCCATGTCCCCGTAACTGGACACATTTTTTAATGTTTTTTGTGAAGCTGTGCTCAGCTATGTCCAATGTTTCTCCCCAAGCCCTCAGCAGAGAAGGAAACTCTTCACATCACCAAGAACAAGTGGCTTCCTTGCTCTAAGTGAACTCTGTCACTCAAGCTACTCATCCTGGACTGAGCTGGGTTGAGGGGAAAACTGTTCATTAGTTATCGGTCCAAAGGCAGCTGCAGCTCTCTAAATCCTGAACTGCACTGTGGCCTTTCATGCCAGTCTGTCCCTCCTCAAAGTGAGTGGATCATCTCTCTGGTCCAGGATTGGGATGCTACTGCAGCCACAACGAGGCTGTGATGGAGGAGTCAATGTGTAGGAGGAAAATCCCAGACCAAAGGGGTGGGGAAAGAGGCTGAGTTGCTTGGAAAAAATACAAATAACTATAGCTGAACTCGGGTTGGGGTTGGGGGGTGCTTTCACAGCACGTGCTTGACTTCCCCCAGGCACACCAGCACTACTGTGATGAGTACGGGGCATTGCAGCTGTGGGGCTGGCTGCACTCCAGCACTCACCTGAAAATGCCCATCACTGATCTGGAACCATTATTTATTCTGCCTTAATTTAAATGCTGGTGTATTCATTGAATGTCACTTCCCACTTTTTCTTTTTTTTAAGCTGTTCTGTGATGTTGCTGTAGGGAGGAGAGGGGGCTCAGAGCAACACAGGGATAAAGAAGGGGCTTTCTAAAAGTTGTGTGATGCTCATGCTGTGGGGAACCTTCTGCTGGAACAATTGAGGGTTTTTTTGTTTTTTTTTTATTAGGCTTGATCTTGTATATGCTGAAGTCATTGGAAATATGACATGGTTTATATTAAAGTGCAAACACTGCTGTGCTTCTCTGGCTGTCCTGGATGTGAGGGGAGGAGGGCAGGGACGGGCGTGTGTGTTTTGTGCTGGGCCTGAGAGCAAGAACGAAATCACTGACACATCTGCGTTTAAATTAAAGAGGAATTCCCTACTTTAGGCTGATCACAGAATCCTGGAAGGGTTGAGGATCTTAAGGGCTATTGTGGGCAGGGACACCTTCCACTATCCCAGGCTGCTCCAAGCCCTGTCCAACCTTGCCTTGGACACTTCCAGGGATGGGGCAGCCACAGCTTCTCTGGGCACCCTGTGCCAGGGCCTCCGCCCCTCACAGGGAAGAACTTGCACCTGTCACGATTGGGATTTTAGACACAAGTAAAATCAAAGGCCTAGAACCGTTACGAGGGGCTTCAGCATAGCGGGACTGCCCCGCTGACAGGCGGGATCTGGGGCCGAGGGCCTGGGCTGAGCGAGGCCGGCTGCGCGCAGCCCTGTCCCCGCCCCGTCACACCCCCCCCGCCCTCCGCAATGGTACCGCCCCGCCCCTTTCCCTGGCGGGGAGTGGAGCGAACCACCGCGGCGACCTCTGCACTCGAAGGGGAGGGGTGTGAAGGACACATGCGCATGCGTCCGGCCGGAGCGTTGCTAGGGCGGAGCGCGCGTGGTGACGGCGGCACGGCGGGGACACGTTGGGGACCCGCGCGCGGCCGGAGCGCTGGCGCTTGCCCGCTGCTCCCCAGAGCCCTCCGGCAGCCCCGGGGGCGCCTATGGAGAGCGGCCCGCGCAATGCCATAGTGTTCAACGCCTCCAAGGGTGAGAGCTTCACGCCGGCCGGCGGCTACAAGGCCCTGCGGAAGAGGCTGCGCGGCAGCTGGAAGGTGCAGAGGTGAGGGGCGGCTCTCGGGGCGCGGAGAGGCCCCGGCGGGGGTGTGCAGTCCGCTTTGGGTACCTGAGTGGCCTTTGCGGAGGTATCTCGTGAGCTGAGGTCGCTCTTTGGCGTTGATTGCGCCCTGTTGCATGTTCTGGCGCTGTGGGATGCTGTGCGTGGTTCTTTGGAGCCACAGCTGTCTCACCTGTGGAGGAGATGCAGTGGAAGTTGTAAGGATGAAGCTCCTCATGCAGATTTGTGAGTCTGTCTCGATTTGGAGTTTGGGACAAAAAGAAAACAGCCCCGGTGCAGATGATGCTGTTTATCTGGCCGCTGCAAGACGGCACGGCATGGAACTGTTTTTTGGGAGAGGGTCAGGCTGGATACCAGGAAAGGTTCTTCCCCAGAGGGTGCTGGGCACTGCCCAGGCTCCCCAGGGAATGGGCACGGCCCCGAGGCTGCCAGAGCTCCAGGAGCGCTGGGACAGCGCTGCCAGGGATGCCCAGGGTGGGGTTGTTGATGTCTGTGCAGAGCCAGGAGCTGCGCTCCATGATCCCTGTGGGTTCCTTCCAGCTCAGCTTAACCTATGAAATGTGCCCAGACCAAAAAGATGAAAAAGAAATGCAAAGTTTAATAGCAGCTGTGACAGCTTGCAGCAGCTCTGGATCTGCCCCAGTGCCTTGTCAGAGGAGCGTTACTGTTTAGCTGGTTGACATTTGTAAGGATTATTTTTGCTCAAGTTGTCAGCTTTAAACCCAGATAAAAGTATGCGAAGTGACTGAAGTGATTTGCTTTGTGTTCATTTGCCAGTCCTTTTAAAAAAAAAACAAAAGGAAAAAGTTGTGGTTCGGGACTGTATCCAAGAATATTGTATGTCTTTATTAATCTATTCATAGCTTAAAAGATGAGATCACATCTGAGAGACTGTTTGGGGTGAAACTGTGGATTACAGCAGGACCAAGAGAGAAGTTTAGTGCTGATGAGGTAAGAAGTCAATAATTGTTTTCAAATTAATTATGTTTTTAAATATGCTGAAGTAGAAAAGAAGAAGACAGAAGACTTTGCTGTAATGCTGCTTTAAATGAATTCATATAAATTGAAATTTGAATGTTTTTCTTATAGGATCAAGTTAAATGCAAGCAGTCAAAATAATTTCTCTCCCCTCATCTCAGTACAACTTCCTGCAGTTTTGTGTGTAGCTTCTCACTTGTTTTTTTTTTTCCTGGATCTTTGTTGTTTTCTAGTTTTCTGTTCTGAAGAAATTCCTGGAGGATGGTGGGGCCATCCTGGTGATGCTGAGAGAAGGTGGAGAGTCCCGGAATGGCACGAATATTAATTTTTTGTTAGAAGAATATGGGATCATTTTCAATAATGGTAATGGGGCTCACTGCTGCCTTTTATTCATCAATTTGCAGCAAAATTGAAAGAGCAGGTTCAGCCTTTGTGGATACAAGCCAAGCAGATCTTTCTCACAAAGTATCTTTTGATCTAAAAGATGGTTTTTTTATTTAAATCTGCATGCACATGGCAGGGTGATACTGGAGCACAGCAAAGGCTTTCCTTGGACAGAGTACATGGACAACTTGCCCATCTCCATTCCTTTGCTGTAGTTGTTAGCTTTCATTTACTAAAAAAAATTAATTCTAGGGCAATTTCTTGATCAAAAAGCCCTTAATTTAAAACGTCTTCCACACATTTTAAAGGATTGAATCACTTTATGCTCATCCTGAATAAGAAGTGGCTCTTTTCTTTAGCAGACCAATAAAATGTTATTCATTAGTTTTGTACTGCCAATGTGGAAAAAACCCCCAAAAACCCAAGGCAACTGTGTCTCAGTGTACATAAAATATTTTGGGTCTTTGGTGGCTTTTCTAGACTATGCCTCTTTTTTTGCATCAATAGGATTCGATTCATCAAGTGCTTGGAAGATGTGTAAAAAAAATCAAGTTGTAAAAGTTGATACAGGCTGTTTTAACTGGACCATCTCTTTGCCTTTTCTGCTTTGCAGAAGATGGAGATGTTTGGATACTTACTTTTTATATTTTTATTTGAATTTGCAAACATATTCGTGTCCTAAATCTATTCTGTCCAAAAGGAAACAAAAAGTAGTGAAGGCTGACTTCAATTCTTTTGGGATCCAAATGCCAGCTTTGTGCTGTTAGAAGCAAATACCCAGGGAATCCAAGAGCTAAACTAATTTTTTTTTTGCTAAATCTAACACACTGATCAGCTAAGGTGTAAATTTCTCTATTTTTTTCTTTCTTCAAGATGCTGTAGTACGAAATGTGTATTACAAGTACCACCACCCAAAGGAAGCACTAATCTCTGACGGAGTTTTGAACAGGTAAATATTTGGGGTATGTGAAACTTCACAGCAAACTCTTGTAATCTGGACTGTTTTCAGCAAGGTTTGTTTTTCAATATCTCATAGGGGAATCAGTGAAGCTGCCAAGAAAACACTGCTTGAGACAACAGATGAAGATGGAAGGGGCAATGACTCACAGTGAGTGTTTTCTGTGAGGAAAGTGATGTGAAAAGTATGTAGAATCCCTCACAATTGTCAGGTTTGTGATTAGCAGCAGTAAACTGTGCTTATGGCGAGGTTTTCTAATGCATTTCTTATGTTCTTATGCTTCTTAGGTTATATCTGGAAAGGAGAATCTGTTTAGTAGAGCTTGGTAACCTCTGAAGGAGCAGGAGGGATAGGTTTGGAAAGGAATTACTGTTCTCATGACCAGATCTTTTTTGCCTCTAGTCTGTGGGTTTGATTTTGAGTTCTGTGAATCTGTCCAGCCTGCCTGATGCCTGCAGCTGCTTATGGAGTTTCTGTGTTTCCTGCAGAGCTCTCACCTTTGTTTATCCCTTTGGAGCCACGCTGAATGTGATGAAGCCAGCAGTGGCAGTTCTGTCCACAGGATCCGTCTGCTTCCCTCTCAACAGGCCTATCCTGGCTTTCTATCAGCATGAGGTATGGGCTGCCTGGGGCACCCCCTGCGTTCCCCCTGCCCCACACAAAAACTGTGAGTGGATATTTTGGGGATACTTACAAACCCACTTCAGTTTTTGATGCGTCTGCAAACTCCACATGAGCCCAGTGACTCCTGCCTCTTCTTATAATAAACTTCTTTGCATGGGGTTCAGAGGAGGGTTAATGAGGTAGTCAGCAAAGATTACCTGTTCTTTGGTTGACTGCTGGATATCTTTAGTTCTTTTAAAGAAAGTTTTGGGGTTTTTTACACTGTTTTAGTAATAATTTATTAAATAAAATTATCCTTAGCTTTGTAAGTACACCATATTGAATGAAGGAAGAGGCCTGTCACCTTGGAACCAGTAGATTTTTCATATATTGTCTTACTCCTCCAGCCCTGTTAATTTATAAAACTAAATTCAGAAGTCTAGTAGTAGCCAATGGTTACAAGCACAGGATTGATATTGTTAAGGAATGTGACCAAGTTAACACAGTTTTTTACTACGTAGACAAGAAGTGCAATGCATTAACAGTTGCCTCTAAAACTGTGATTTGGAGGGAATTTTTGCTAAATTATATTCTTTGTTGGTAGAGTAAAGGTGGAAAGATGGCAGCACTGGGATCTTCCCACATGTTCAGTGACCAGTATTTAGATAAAGAAGAAAATGGTAAGATTATGGTAAGTTGGAGTTTTTTGGGAGCTGTTTTTTTTTCTTTAAAAACACCCTAGTGGATCTTCACAACGTTTGCAAAGCATTCCAGGCTCATCTTCATTTTAGAGCAAGACAACTATGACATGGATTCAGTAGGGGGATTCTAAGCCAATACTATCAGATATTCTTTGATTTATTATCTTGTTTTTAATCTTTTTCATGGTATGTTATTTAATAGATTTAATATGAATATTTAAGCCTAGTATGAGATTACTTGGATTCTCCTGAAATTAACTGAGTTTTGCCCTTCTGCAGGATGTGCTTTTCCAGTGGCTCACAACATCAGATATCCGCTTAAACCAGATGGATGTGGAGGACCCCGAGGTAAGAGCGATCCATCACGAGGAGGTAAAGAACAGTGTGATCTGGCAGCACCAGTTTTGGCACACCATGTATTTAGCACAGAGTGGCTAACAGCCAGATGGGTGCTGCTGTTGTTGCAGGAACTTTATACGTGGCCTAAGACTGAGTAGACAGATGGCTTGGGTGTAAAAAATAATGGTATCACTCAGCCTTAGATTGCTATTCATTATCAGATATAATTTGTGGAAGTCTCTTTCCAATTTGCCCACGTTTATGACATTTACTGCTCCGGTGTAATGAGTTTGCACTTCACTCTGAGCCCTCAGATAAGAGGAACGTGCAGGAAGGAAAGGCAGATTTTCTGTATGTGAGTAGGGATCAACCTTTGTGTCAGTTCTAGTTGTATACAAATGCTATTTTTATTTGGAAATATCTCTGTGTGATATAGTTGTATACTCTGTGAGCATAAAAGAACAACAGTTTTGCACAGTTGATTAGTAAGCTGGCTGTTTTAATTTTAAAGAATTAACAGAAATCCAGAAAAAACATCCATATGTTGGGTAGCTTTACAGCTGAGAGAAGAGTTGGCACAGTTACTGATCTAGTGAGCTGCACTGCAAAGGGCCAGACCTGGTAAAGAGTGAAAAAATTACTTCTAGGTGAGATTTTAGGTGAGATATTAACTAGAAAGAGGCTATGGGAATGGGTTGGCCATTTTGAATGACAGGGGGGTGTGTATCTGTGTGTTCAGATTTCAGACTACACCGTGCTCCCAGACACAGCCGCGCTCTCTGAGCAGCTGCGAGTCTGCCTGCAGGAAGGAGATGAGAACCCAAGAGACTTCACAAAGCTGTTTGATACATCCCTTTATCAGCTGGACACAACTGCCCTCCCTTCAGTTATCAAGTCAGCAGCTGTAATTTTCTTACTACTTATTTATTTATTCCATTCTGTGTTCTGCATTTCCTGTTTGTGCTTAACCGTGTCTCCTTAAGAGCAGGAAGGATTGAGCTGTGGGAGGCATTTTGAATATGGATATACCAGAAGATGGATTTTTACAGTGTGGCAATGATGTTTTTTCTTGCTGCTTGTCTTAGCTGTAGTTTCTGGCCTTCTTTTCTCCTTTTTTTTTCTGACTACATGAGGTTCATTGATTGATCTGATATTTTTAGAACTGTCTGCACTGATGTTGGGCACTTTCTGGAGTGATAACTGAGAGCTGCTCGTTTTCCCACTATTGAATTACTTGGCATTTACTGAAAGCTGCATTTCAGTCACCTTTGCGTTTCCCAGTAATTGTTTACTGAGGTTTATCAGCTGCTCAGTTTTACCAGTTTGTGTCACTATCAGCTTTGTCCATCATAACTCCCCTGTTACCCAGATCAAGTCTGAACACTTGAGTAGTGGCAGCTTAACACAGATTCCGTGAAACTCCACTGTGCTGTGGGCACTCCTTCTTACTCTGTATTTATTGTATTTTCACTGGTTGTGAATTCACACTAGGATCTCCCTTCTCCCACCATAACAAATACTTTTTTCAGAAATAACTTTTGGTTATTGACTTCCTTACAAACATTTTTGAAATCCTAGTTCTGCTTTTTTGTGCTAGATCACTTTTTCTTCGTCCATGTTCATCCTGCTAAAAGTCAATTGAAGGATTGAGGTGTGATTTTTTTAAACCATCTTGTATATCCACCTGTCATTATCTTCCTCTGTCACAATTTTTTTGTTTATTACTGATCTGTAGTTCCCTGAGGTCGTTCTAATATGGGCATCCCATTTTTTTGTGCTGTTACAGTGCAAAACTTTGATGCTGGTGTGTGCACAAAAATCTATCTCTATAGCCTGCAAGTGGAAATAGATTTTGTGTCATTTTTTGTCTCATACTTTGAATCTTTCTGTGCTGCAGAGCTTATGAAGAACTGAATGTGAAACATGAACCCCTCCAACTCATTCAGCCTGAATTTGAGACTCCACTACCTGTCCTCCAGCCAGCTGTGAGTAATTTTCTTGCTTGTACAGTACAGGGAGAGCCTTCTCCATGAAGGTTGGACTTGAGAATCTTGGAGGTCTTTTCCAACTTTAATGAGTCTCTGGTTCATTTGTTTCATGCAAAACATCTGTGTGTCATTTCCACAGTTCTGTAAAAGAAGCAGTGAGAAATGCTGTCGTAATAATTAATCACTTGGGAGTTGACTACACTACAGGGACCATCTTTTAGAAAGAGCACTTATTTACACTTCTAATTTTTATTGAAAGAGCTTCAAAATCTAGTGTGTGGTACCAAAACAGAATCCTTGTGTGATAAGGCTTTGGTTGAGTAGCTGCTCCCAGTCCTGTGAGGTGCTGGTTCAGCCTTCCCTGTGGAAACAGGATGTGGTATTTCAGAAAGCAGTGGTGGTGTAAGTACTGCACTGAGTGCTGCCAGGGAGGAGCCAGTCTGTCCTGCTCTGCTTCCATCTCCCAGATCCCAGGGGAAGCAGAAAGTGGAGCATTGGTCTTTTACAGCAGGAGCTGATCAAACTTTTACCAGCAGAGGTTTGGGCTGACAGCAACAACACAAGCTGTGGTGGTGTCAGACTCATTTCAGAAAGCAGGAATCTCTGAGTATCCAAATTTTGCAATCACTGTTCCATTTTTCTTTACCCTGGCCACTTAGAAAGCATTGCTGGGATCCTTACAGCTGCAGGAGGGCAACTGAAAGTGGTGTCTCTGTTCACTGCTTTTTAAAAACCCAAGTCCAGCTTGTGACATAAATGGTGCCTGCATGAATCAGAAAATACTCTGACCAGAATGGATGCCAATATATTTTCAGGGTGAGTGGTTATGGCCAATTTAGTTCCTCAGCTCTCAGCCATCACCTGGGTCTCATGGAGCAAAACTGAAACTGCAAATAAGAATGCCTAGTTGTAATGCTGGGTGATAATTCTGACATACTTGTGACTAAACTCTTTCGGAATGTTCCGTTATTTTTACAACATAAAAATTGAATTTTCAAATGGTGCCCCTTTTTTCGGTGGGCTTTGGAGTTGCTTTTGACTTTTTAAAGAGTTTCTTCAAATCCACTATAAGTTCAAAACTGTTGTCTTAGAGATCTATAAAATGTAAGAAAAATATGTGGCAATCAACCATGCTGCTTTTTCTCTTCAAGGTTTTTCCACCTGCTTTCAGAGAATTGCCTCCTCCCGCTCTGGAACTGTTTGACTTGGATGAAACTTTTTCCTCTGAGAAAGCACGTCTTGCAGAGATCACAAACAAATGTAAGTGGAGCAGATTGTTTCACAGATTTTATATAAAAAGTCCAATTTTTTAGAGGAAAATTGTTATATTTAATTTTAAAGCACGGACCTCATTTGGGAAAATCTACTGCTCTCATCCCGATCCAAGAAATTGAAAGGCTTTGGAAATTGATAGTGTGACTTTATGTACCATGACGTTATATTTTGTCTGTTACATGACATTTTATCATGCTTCTGCCTGCTGTTTCCTATGTTGTGCAAAAATTGCTTTGTGCACTCTTGCTGATGAATTTCCCATCCTTTTTATGCTTTGAGGTTAAAACGTTAAGATTATTCTAAACACCTAAAGAAGATTAGGTACTGGCTGCAGGAACACATCATGGCTAGTCCACTGAGCTTGGTTATGGGACTGAACCTCCCCAAATGCCAATAGCAAATGGAGATTCAGAGCACGTTTTTGGGCAGCTGCTCCAGATGTGTGTGATACCCACCTGCCTTCCTCCCTGGGTGCTTGTTTAGGCACTGACGATGACCTGGAGTTTTACGTGCGGAAATGCGGCGATATCCTGGGCGTGACGAGTGAACTCCCAAAGGACAAGCAAGATGCCAAATATATCCTGGAGCACATCTTCTTCCAAGTGGTTGAGTTTAAGAAATTGAATCAGGTATTTTTAATAACAGAATTGCAAGTGAGTAGCTGGTAGTAGCAGCAGTGAGGGTGGTGTGTGTCATTGTAGCAGCTACTCTTGTCACAGGCGAGAGGTGCAGTGATGTGGGACATTCGTTGTGCAATAAATGAGACCAGTGAAGTGTGATCCAGAGTACTTATGACTGTCAATCTCTATAAAACATGTAGTGCTCAATTTATTAAGTCTCTCATTTATTTTAATTGGGGCATTAGTACATGCAAGTGTAGTTTGTAATTGCAGCTAAATCCAGTTCAGTGCTGGGTGGGAGCAGTGAGTCCTCAGGAGTGCTCACAGCTCTGGCCAGTGCTGCAGTGCAGAGGTGACACCAGCATTGAAATACAGCTGTGCTGAAATAATTCTTCATAGTAGATTTGATGCTGAAAAGTGTGTTTGGAGCATATTGGCAGAGCAGCAGTTTGTGCTAACAAGAATTCCCTGTTTCACACATAATCTAGTTAATTCAGAAGTCTTACAGTTCTATCCTGTTGTTAAAACTCTTTTTTCTTCTTCTTTTTTTTTCCTCTTCCCTCGCTTAAGGAACACGATACTGACCCAAGTGAAGCTGGATTTCAGAACAGTACCTGAGACCTGGCTGTCCCCAGTTTGAGACAGACCTTTTAGTGAAAATATATTTTTCCATTTTTAAAGCCTCTTTTCAGTATATTGATTGGGACTGTCTCAGTAGTTCACTGAATGCTTGGATCATTTATATGTGGTAGTTCAGATGATTAATGCCTTCTGGGGAACTGCTTGTATTTCACAAGCACTTTCCAAAGAATTTCTTATTTTTCTACTTCTTTATTGAAACTGTAATTTTTTAATATATTAAAAAATAATATACCAAGAAAATGTGTTTTGGGTCCTTCTTTCTGGCTCCAGCATTTATTTTCTTGTAGTTAAGTCTTACTGTTGGTTCTCCTGGTATACATGAGGTCCTTAATTGCGCTGTGAGAAGGGTTGTTATTTTGGTTTGTGAACTGAGGACAAAAAAATAGAGCCATAATTTTAACAGGAGCTGCTGAAAATACATTTATCACCCTGAGGCAGCCTCCTTTTGTCTCTCTGCCAAAGAGAGCTAAGGAGAGGCGAATTTGCTACTCTAGAAGTAAAAGATTTCTTCCAAGGGAGGGGAGGATTTGAAGTTAAGCAGTAATGACATTGTTGCAGATTGCTGCCTCATATCAGACTGGAATATGTAACTTTAAAAAGAGAGGACAGCACATGGATGAAAACTTTAAGATTTAATGGATCATTATTAAGAAACTGGGATACTGCACAGAAACTCAGGAATATTTTTACTTTCAGTTGTTTGATATCTAGCCCACTCCCTGAGGTGGCACATTCAGTAATGCACAGGAGTGGAAATTCAGGTTAAATTCATTGACCGTGAAATGTTGAAGCTCAGTGCACAGCAAAAATAGAGCCAAGGAGATCAGTGGTGAGAAGAAAAGACTTGTCAACATCATCAACACCACATCTCTATTACAAGGACTTCTTTTATATTAATGTGGTGAAATTGCATTATAAAGCCTTTTTTGGCTGTCAGTCTGACACTCAAATTATTAAATTCTTCCCCCACTCAGGCCTTCCATCACTTCTCTGCTTTACCTTGCTCTGCCGTGGTTTTTAAAATCCAAGCTGCTTTTTGCAAAAAATCTGTTCATCTTTTATCCCCTCCCAATATCTTTTTATTTTACATTTCTTCATGCTTCACACACCCTCTTGGTGCACAGGTTTTTCTAAAGGAGGTGCCCCAAAGCCCCTGCCAAGTTCCTGCCCAGCTGAGATGTGCTAATATAATGCAGAAGTGGTTGTATCTCTTCCTGCACTACAGACATTGCATTTTCACAGCAGCGTGTTGGAAATTTTTCATTTCTTCCTCTGTTTTCCTTTAAGGCTGTGGTTGTGTTTGTCACCCAGAGCACTTTGTACGTTCCAGCTACAGATTTACACAACAAGCTTAATCTCTTCTCCTGTGCAGTATCAATACTGATCAGCCAGCACAGACTGCAGCTGAACCAAGCCCCGGAGTGCTCCTCTTGCTAATTATAGCTCTGGTTTGTACACTTCTGGGGTGTTTATGCTTCAAACTGTAAACACTTTCTGTTTCCCAGCCCTGTTTCGGAGTTGTTTTGTCACCTGTTCCTCATGTTGTAACATGGTTTAGAGAAAAGCCATGTGAGCAGCCAGGGGATACAAGCAGCTCTCTGTTTTCTGGGTGTCTCTGAGGCCTCTATGACAGCTGAAGAACAAATTTTTTCCCCGAATGGATGTTTTTTTACTAGGGTGGAATACATGTAGCTAGCATCTCTCTTTCAAAGCTGTCCCTTTGGCCCTCTGAAAGTATTTAAACTTTGCGACTAGAAACAGTTTAGTCATGGCAGTGTGATACATGTAAAATTTATGGCTGACTGACAGAATTTTGAAGGAGTACAAGTAGGTAAGTGCTTTCAAAAGGTGAGGTGAAGCCAGGGGGCAGGTTAGGCACATAGCTAGCGAGGGAGTTTCTATATTAATGAAATTGTTGCTGCGATTCACAAAAGTCGGTTACAAACAACGCTTACTGCTTTCCCTTTTTGTCTCTGTCCTCTCATACAACATGACTCATTCACTACCCCTTAATCTGTCCCTGAAAGAAGAGGGGGAACAATACATTGGTTATTCAGCAAACCATAAATGTCCTGAAATGTGGTTTTAGAAGTCCTTCTCCCTTTCTTCGCTGTAAGCAGCTACAGGAGAAGAAAATCAGGATTGTGTGAGTGGGGTGAGGTCCAACAGGAGAGCGTGAAAACCTGTAACGGGTTGGTGCGATGGTCCGGGCTCCTTTCCTTCCCTCGGACCAGGGGCTGGACACGACAGAGGAAACCTGCGTGGGGACAGGTGCTGGATCCCCGCGGCCGGGACGGGGAGTGCCATCCTGCCTCGGGCGGGCGGGTGG
Source organism: Machaerirhynchus nigripectus (assembly GCA_013397975.1). Taxonomy (NCBI): domain Eukaryota; kingdom Metazoa; phylum Chordata; class Aves; order Passeriformes; family Dicruridae; genus Machaerirhynchus; species Machaerirhynchus nigripectus. The sequence goes on along the minus strand of VZRQ01002666.1, from coordinate 833,598 downwards.
CAGGCTGTGCTTTCCCGCTGCCAGGAGAGGGANTGCCCCGGGCGGTGCGGGAGGGGACTGCACCCGGTGAGGTTGTACCGGAGGCCGGCCCTGGGTTCTCAAGGGGCTCGGCCCCAGGTCGGGAGGGCAGCGAGAGTCAGAGACCAGCACCAGAGAGACATCTATATCTTTATTGTGTTAATACAAAAGAGAGGGATTGGGAAGGAAGAGGAGCCGGCAAGGCTGCGGCTCTCGGGGGTGCCATCACCAGCCCAAACATCCCCCACCAGCAGCACCGACTCACTCACCCCAGGGGGGCAGATTTAACTTGTCACCAGGTGCTGCCATCACCACTCAAGCCGCTGGCTCCGTCTTCTGTGCTGCAGCGAGGATCCCTGCTCCTTGAAGGAGGGTGCAGGCACGCAGCAGATCCAGCTGGAGCCAGGGCAGCAGCATCACAGAGTCTGGTGCCGAAACACAGGGACAAGGTCAGGATCACTCAGCTGGGTCTGCAGGGTGGCAGAGCTGTGCATCAGTGTAGGGTGCTTCTTGAAGGCACCAGGGCAAGGCAGAGGAATCACCACAGGGGTCTCCAGGGACGATGTGGCTGCTTTGGAGCATCCCAGTAACCGTAACTCCTCAGTGCTTACATCAAGGGACATGCTGGTATCCATAAAAGATTTTACTGCTGAGATGTCCCACCTGGGTGTTGGCACTTTCCCAAGGGCTGAGAGGTCTCCCGCCAGCTCAGAGCTCCTGAAGAGCAGTCTCTCCAGGGGTTTGCAAGGCGTCGAGGTCTTCTGTGACACCACATTCATCAGGCGGTTGTCTCTGCTGGGACGCTCCCAGGGCAAGCCAGACAGCTCAAAGGTGGCCTGGCCATGGTGGGCCTTGCAGAAGCAGACAAGACCGAGGTCAGAGATGCTCTGGGTCAGGCTGTGCAGCTCCGTCTTCACACAGCTGCTCAGAGGCTCTGACTGCTTGACAACACACAGAGAGCTGCCCCTTGCCGTGTTGTCCAAGTCCATGGGAAGCTCCCAGGTGTCCAGTTTGGAAGCACTGCTACAATCCATGTAATAACTCAGAACAGGAAAAGAATGGCTATGGCTGGAGGACCTGGTCAAGAACCCATTTTCTAGGATTTCCTTTCTGGTCAGGATGCTGGTGCTGTGTCTCCGTGTAGACAGCATGGTGCAGAATCCAACAGCTGTCTGGCTTATGGAGAGAGATCAGGATGACCCTGTCAGAATAAACACGTTGCTGTTCATTACTGTTTACTAAGGAATTACAGATTTACAGTAGCAGGAGCACTCTTAGAAAAATCCTGTCTCAGTCTTGCAAGGAGCTGAGCAGGATCCAGGACACGTAGGAGGGCATCCAGCCTGTCACTGTTTTTTAGAGTAGAACAGTTGCACCACAGCCTGTTTGTTGCTTAGAGGTCATCGGGGAGCCTCCCTAGGGTTGTAGTTATTTGATCTCGGCCTATATATCACTACTCTGAGCTTCATACAGGGGATAGAGAGACATTTTATACTCACTCCTGAAGTCAGAGGGCCACTAACCCCAGCTGGAATTAAGTCCCTTTGAGCGGGAGGCACCAAAACCAGGCTCTGGCTTGGATGGGAGAGGTTGAGGGGGCAGCTCTCATCTTAGCTTTAGTCCCACACATGATAACTCTCACCACCAGCTGACTTCCAGCACCCTTCCGAGGAACTAGGGCAGGCCAGGGAAGGGGATGGCTACACTCCAAACCCCTCTTTACTCTGAATGCATGTTAAGCAGTGATAACTAGCTCCTGAATTTACTGCAAACAGGCTGTACGGTCCATCTATAAGGAAAGCTCTCTTTAATAGACTAAAAACCTTTTCTCTTAGTGTGTGAGAAATAAAAGAGAAATTAAGAGAACAGAGTAAATAGCACTACTTACTTTCAGCTTCTGTAGAGACCCCTTGAAGTTCTTAACTCTTTTCTACTGGTGTTACTTACAGCAGTTTTATAGTTCTGGTAATCAATTAACAGGCTGATTTCCTAATTAAGCTAGTTTGGGAGAGGGAGGGGCTTCTGTTTGTCTCTTTTTAAGCACAGGGGCAGTGATGGTGGGTCATAGCTGACTGATGGGGGTATTCTGAGTTCTGTGAGGGCTGGGTTGTGTTGCTCCTGTCAGTGGTCCTTAGGAAGGTGACAGCTTTCTTTAAGTTTTGCCTTGTTTTTTGAGACATTGGTTAGGAATATCCATGTGCACAGACCTAGCATGGATGATATAGATAGTATATATCAAAAGTATTTGGACAATGCTCTCAAGCACAGGGTGGGATTGCTGGGGCTGTCCTGTGTCCTGGGTGGGGCCAGGAGTTGGACTTTAAAGATCTTTGCGGGTCTCTTCCAACCTGGAATATTCTGTAACTAGTGTGGTGCTCCTGCCCTGCGCCCAGGGCTGCTGCTGTGGCTGGGGGGGCTCAGGTCAGCATAAGGGCAGATGTAGGGGGTCCCCAGGGTGGAAATGGGGGGTCCCAGGTCAGGGGGGATGAATGGAGGGCATCCTGAGTTGGCGTGGGGGGTCCCAGTGGTTTCATGTTGGGGGGGTTGGATGTGGGGATCCCGGGTCCATGTGGAGGTGGATGCAGAGGTCCGGAGGATAGAAACCCCTCCCGAGATGGGTCAGTGCAGGGGTGGATGCGGGAGTGTCCTGGTCCGTGCAGAGGATCCCAGTGGTTTCAGGTCGGTGCAGGCGTGGATGCGGAGGGATCCCGGGGTCAGTGCGGCGGTGGATGGGGAGGTTTGCGGGGGTCCCGGATCAGGTGCAGGGATGGATGCGGGGAGTGCCGGCGGACCCGGGTCGGTGCGGGGGTGGATGCAGGGGTCCCGGAGGGTGCCGGGGTCGATGTGGTGGATGCGGATGTCCCGGGTGGATGCGGGAGATCCCGGAGGGTGCAGGGGGCAGGCTGCAGGGCTGGATGCGGGTGTCCCGGGTCGATGCCAAGCTGGATGTGGCGGTCCCTGAGGGTGCCGGGAGCGGCGGGGGG
>VZRQ01002666.1:700525-830253 GCA_013397975.1 Machaerirhynchus nigripectus | reverse complement strand
CAGGGCGGCGGCCCCGCGCCCCGCGGTACCCGCGCTGGGGTAGCCCCCCGGCTCCGCCCGCGCCCGGCTCTGCCCGCTCGGGAGCGGGGGGTGAGCGGGAGCCCTGCGGCTGCTCCCCCGCTCCGCTCCGCGAGCCCCTTGGCGCCAGCGATCCGGGAGCTGCTGAGCTGTACCGGGGAAATGGGGCCGGTGCCCAGATGCAAAGTCCACCCCGAGGGACAGAAGGGGCAGAAATAGGAAGAAGCGCTTTTCCCCCTGCTCTGTGCAGCGTAAAACTTGCCAGCAGGCGCTGGAGCCCAAAGTTGAGGATCTCCTTTCAGTCTGGGGTGTGTGGGTGGGTGTCGGTGAGATTCGGGCTCCGTGCTGGAAGAGAGAGATCTGAAGCTCTGATCTGTGAGTTGCAGGTTGCGCTGCTCTGAATGCTGGAGGTTGCTCCCTCTCCTGCATTTTTATCGGGTGGAAATTATAATCTTCCTTTATCCGCCTCTAGTGAGGACCAGGATGAGCTGCATTACCAGGATACAGACTTGGATGTGCCGGAGCAGCGGGATGGCAGGTGCAAAGTCAAGTGGACACAAGAAGAGGTAAGTGAGAGCCTGAAATTTGCTGAGAGGTGCTTTGGGGTGGTGCTGCTGACATGGCTCCCTGGGCTTGGGCGACTCCACCCCAGTCCTCACCTGTCGGCCACGACCTCACCTCCTGCTGTCTTGCTGCTGGAGAGGACCATGTGTCTTTTGTACTGAGCTTGGGCCTGAATGAGGCTCAGAGGCTCAGGGGAGTTTGAAACATAGCTTGAAGAGCAAGAGCTCAAACATTTTTAACTTAAGCATGTGAGTACTGAGCAAAACACCACTGCCTGCAGCACTCCTGTGAGCACAGAGAGGTTCCACGGGATGGCTGATGCCTGCAACGAGCTGAAATGTACAGTGGAAATGTACTCCTTTTTCTGGAGCAAAAGCAGGGAGTACTGACACTTGGCATCATGGCCTAGTCATCCTGGCTAAGAGCCTGAAATTAACTGGGATATCCTCTTCCTTCCTCCCAGTTTCACCATGGGTTTTGTGCTGTGTGAAAACTACAAACTGGGGTCAGAACACCAAGTAAGGTGGTCTGTGGGGAGGGATTAAAGCCTTGGGCTCATGTTGAGCAGGGAATAATTTCATTACTCGGCCAGTCAGAGCTCACAGACAAGAACCGCTCTAACCGGCATTTTCAGTGAGCTGTAGGAGTTTGCACACTCAGGCCACAGCAGGGATCACAAAAGAGATGTTGTAGAGCCCTGTAACACTGAAAGACAGAAGAGCACCAGGGCTAGTGGTGATATACTTCAATCAGTCAGCTTTCCTGGCCAGACAAAACCAGTGACTGAGCTGGGAGATGGACTGTCTGGTCAGGAGTGTTCTGGGGCTGGATAAGCAGGCCCTTGGCCACAGAGTTTGAATCAGACTGTATTGGAACAGAGCTGAGCTCTTGTTTTGTACCTAATGTATGAGCTCGTCCTAGTACAGAGCTCAGAACCAGTCTGTGCCCATTGGGCTCCATGTACTGGAGGGCTGCTAAAGGCTGGTGTGAGCTGCCTTCCTCCCCCGAGCACAGAATGCCCACAAAACCTTCTTGACAGTTCAAAATATCTAACTTGCTCTTTTAATGTCATCAGCCCTGTGGCAGGTGTTGCCTCAGTGCATCTGAAAGTGGATGTCTTTGTCCTTTGCAGGATGAGCAGCTGAAGATGTTAGTGAGCCATTACGGGCAGAATGACTGGAAGTTCCTGGCCAGTCACTTCCCTGTAAGTGACCCCGTGCCCAGCTGAGAATCCTGGTGTCTGCATGTTGCTCCTTCTCCTTGTGCTGGTTCCCTGTGTCTGTGCAGTGGAACTCTGTTCTGACTTCACAGCTCCAGGCTGTGAAACTGGGAGGGAGATCTTCTTGCATAGAGGGCCTTCCAGGGCGAGTCTGTTGGAGTTGGGGTGAGAAATTGAGGTTCCTGTCCCTGGGCCCAGGTGCTTCTGCAGGTGTTCTGGGGCACAGCCTGTGAGTGTGGGGACTGCTGTCACTTTTGGAGCTTTCTGTGCCTCTGGAGCCTCTGGGCTAACACAGGGCTGTTCCCATTCCTGTTCCCAGAACCGCAGTGACCAGCAGTGTCAGTACCGGTGGCTGAGAGTGTTGAATCCAGACTTGGTCAAGGGTCCTTGGACCAAAGAGGAGGACCAAAAGGTAAGTGAGGGCTGAGAGAATCAGAGTGTTGGGCTGTCTCTGTCTGCAGAGAGGGTGGAGATGTCAGACCCATCCTCAGGTGTTGCAAGCTGTGTGTAACTGCTCCTGCTGGCAGATACCTGTGAGAGCAGCTCTGTCTGCCCTGCCCTGAGCAGCCCAGGCAGCCATGGTTGGGATGTGATGTGATCTAGGCCTCTCCAGGTAAACACCTTCTCCCTTCCTCACAGTGCTGCCACAGTAGGCTGCCAAGGGAGAGAGCTGAAAAAGGAATTAATTCATCTGCCTGCTGGCAGATCTCCACCTGGCCTGGCCAGGCTGGGTCTAAGAGAAAATAAAACTGGCATTTCCTGTGCCACAGTAGGCAGGCTGGAGTGGATGTCTGAGGCTGGCTGGGTGAATCATGACTTCTGTGAGCCTGTTTCTCTGCTGATTCCAGAGTCAGCTGAGAGGGGCCAGCTCAGACAGACTCATCATCTTGGTGTACTTAAGAAAAATTGGAGTGAAATTCAACTTTTACCAAGGTTTTCTGGTACAGAACATCCTAGTTTGGCAGATTCTCTGTAAGACTTCTGCTTCCCCAGTTCTTTCCCTTTTGGTCCCATTACGTCATGTCAAGCCCTAAGGAAGCTTCTCCTGATGCCATTCCCTGTTCTTGCAGCAGAGCAGTCGTTGCCTGCTTTCCCTTTGCGTTGTCCTGACTCTGCCAGCCTGCCCATCCTGTCCAGGCTGGTCTCCAGCTCTCTCCTCATTGCTTTGGCCCAGCTCCTTGGCCTCAGTTTGGCATCTTTGGTCCATTTGTCTGTGCTTGAAAGGCAAGAGTCTGCAGCAGGGACATTTGTTAGGTGAGCATCACCTCTCTACCTGCACCTTTCAGCTCAGCACAGCTGGCCAGGGTAGAAATGCTCTTTGAGAACCCTTCATCCAGGATTTTGGTGGGCTGAACATTGCAGGAAGTAGATTGTTTCATCCTGACTGTGCCCTGGACATTGAGCCCGAATGAATTCGGTGCCCGGAAACATTTGTGTTGGGGCTCAGGCAGAAGTGACAGAGCCCTGGGTGAAGGGGAAGAGGCAAAGTGAGTTGTTCTTAAGTGAATTTGGCTCTCTCCCTGTGTGTCTTGGTGCTATCAGGGCGTGGAGCTGCAGCCCTGACTGTCCTGGGTGTACCACACGGTGAAAGGGAGCAGCAGCCCAGTGCAGAGCTGATGGGGACTGTTGGCACACAGCTGGGTCCTCGGAAGCAGGGAGGGCAGAGGAGCCTTGGAGCAGGTGGGACTTGGCCCTTGCTCAGAAATGGGCACATGTTTCTACATCTGGGCCCCTGCCAGTCTCCACCCCATCTTCTGTGAGGGGTCATCTGCATTCACAGGTGTCCTGTGGCAAAATGTCTGCATGGAAACAGCCGCTTACAGAAATTTGGCTGAATCATTGCTGTCATGAGGGTTGGAACACCTGATTGCTCTGCTGGGTCCCTCCAGCTTTTCCTCTAAAGCAGCCTTTGTTTGCCCCCTTACCTGGTCCCAGGGGAGGCAAAGAGCAAAGACTGAAGATGAATGTACTGACCTTCCCCTCCTTTATTCCATTTCCTTATTTCCCTCCCACTCTCTCCAAAGGTAATTGAACTGGTTAAAAAATACGGCACCAAACAGTGGACCCTGATAGCCAAGCACCTGAAAGGGCGGTTAGGGAAGCAGTGCCGGGAACGCTGGCATAACCACCTGAACCCTGAGGTGAAGAAGTCCTCGTGGACAGAGGAGGAGGATCGCATCATCTTTGAGGCCCACAAGGTCCTGGGGAATCGCTGGGCAGAGATTGCCAAGCTGCTGCCTGGGAGGTAGGACCCCTTTGCTCGCTGCTGCCTTCCCTGCTGGGTGGCCCCTGGAGAGCCGTGTGTTAGGCTCTTGGGGTGGGGCTGGGGAGTGTGTTAGAGCTGTGCTTTAAAGCTGCTGTAAGTGATGGTTTGTTCCCTTCTGCTTTCTCTGCAGGACTGACAATGCTGTGAAGAATCACTGGAACTCCACCATCAAGCGGAAAGTGGACACGGGAGGTTTCCTCAATGAGACCAAGGAGTCCAAGTCACTTTACTTCCTCGTGGAGGTGGATAACAAGGAGAGGCAAAGTCAGACAACAGCTGAGAGCCAGGTACTGCACCAGCATGCTTGCAGCAGGCAGCTGGGTCAGTCCCCTGCCCTGCTGAAGCATCTTGGAGCTCTTCATGGATCCACCCTTCTGCTGCCTCATGCTGCCTTTGCCACAGCCTGGTGTCTGCACAGAGTCTGTGCCCTCCCCAGCCTCCCAGATCTCTGCCTCCAGGAGCTAGAGGTGTGATGGGAGCTTGAGTGTGTTATCCAGGCAGAGGACAGCGGTCTGCTAAAGCTGTTACCTTGCCAATCCCAGCACCAAGGCTGTCTTGGACACCAAATATTCTTTTGGCTTTGTTGTGCTGTTGCTGGTGGGAGAAGGAGGCTGCTGCAGATAGTGTGTGTGTGGGAGCAGGGCGAAGAGATACTGTGTTCCTTTCTTCTTAAAAAGGAAGTGGGGAAGTACACCCAGTGATTGTTTTCATGAAGACAGCATGTAGTTTTTGAAGGCAGGCTCCTGGAAAATAGGAAATGTAGAACTAGTGCCACATGCTCAGCCTAAGTACAGCTTTCTCCTGGGACACTGTTAAATGAAATTTTCAATTAGACAGTTCTGTGCTCATTATGTTTCATGGACTCCTGCTCAGTGTATGGGATAGAGCAGTGAGGGAGAATGGGCATGTGAAACAAACCCAGTGGCAGGTAGGAGAGTCGGCAGAGCTGTACATGTCCAGGTGCTCTCTGTCCCCAAGACTTGACACTGTTCCCTTGCTTTCTGCTGATATCTGGACTTTCTTTATTGTATGTGCCAAGAATGTCCTGCCGAACTGGCCAGTGGATGTCTCTGAAATAAAGGAAGAAGATGTCAGTGATGAGGAAGTGACGGGTGTACAGGAGTTGCCTTCGGAGCTGCCAGCTGCAGGAGTGGCAGAGCAGAATGTGGAGGGGACCCCAGATGCTGCAGTGCCCGAGGATGGCACTTCACTGGTCGAGTCACCGTACAAATGGGTCGTTGAAGCTGCCAACTACTTGTACCCAAGTTGTGCCCCAGCCTTCAGTGAAGCTCTGGACATGATTGAATCTGTGAGTAACAGACCCTTGTTCCTCCAGTTACTGTTGGGAGACTGATCCTCACCTTTTTTGTTTGATTGAGCTTACTGGGTCCCCTTGATCATCACCCTGAGGAGAGCTGGGTCTGTCATTGCCTTGCAGCTTCCCCCTGTCTCTTCCAGGGCTGGATTAGACCCTTCCAGCTCTGCCAGTATTGCTGCAGGCTTGTAGATTTTCCTATCTGTGTGTCCTTGTGCATGGGCTCTGCCTGTGTGGGAGGCTCTAAGTGCTGGCAAACCTGATTTCAAGCCCTTCTTTGCCAGCCAGTGTCCCCAGCTCTCCTTTTTGTAATGGTTCAGGCCCACACTCATTGGCTTTCCTTTCTGTCCTCTCATGGGGTGGGACAGGACAGGACAGACTGGGAAGCCAAGCCCATTGTACTATGCAGGAAGACCCCTTCACAATGTGACCAGGTGGATGGGGAGGTTAGCTTTTTCAACTAATAAGTGAAATTTTCTTCACCGAAATTAGTTATTTTCAGCCAGTCAAGCAGCGCTGAGGTTCCCTGGGCAACAGAGGCATGCCAGGGTAGGAGGCTGGCTAAAAACAACAGAGCACTTTGCTGCCACCAGAGGGAAGTTGCCTCTGCAGCCCCCAGCCTGCCTGAGGCGCTTACGATCCATGGAGGAGTCACTTTGCCCGTGTATGGGAACACAGTGTGTGCCTGAGGCTGAGCAGCACATCTGTGGGCCCTCGGGGCCTGCTTGTGTGGTACTGGGTGTTGGTGGGGTGGAGCTGTGAAGCAGCTCATTTCTGAACTGGCCTGGTTAGTTTTAATCTGCTTTCAGCTGTGCAGCTTACACCAGAGCCCTGTGTCCAGCTGTATCTGTGTGCCCAAGACTGTGGGCTGCTCTTGGGTGATAGTTGCCTCATTCAGTCCCTGTTCTCAGCCCTCTGCCCAGCTGCTTTTTCTGTCCCCTCTCCGAGGGGGTGCAGCTGTTTGTGCAGCTGTGCTGTGAACCAAGCAGGGAAACCAGCCTTGCATAAATAGCAAAACCTACCCTGTGCACAAGCAGCAGCTTTCAGCTGGGTCAGATGCCTGCTCTGGCTCCAGCTGTGCCCATGGCAGAGGAGAGAAGGGCTTGAGCTGTTCCTGGCCAGGCTCCTTCCAAAGCTTGGTGCCATCTCACACCGCTCCTTATTTCACCTCCCAGCTCAGTCTGGCTACTCAGCTCCCACCCTGGGCTGCCGCTGATGCTTTCCCTTGGTTGCAGGACCCAGATGGGTGGTGTGACCTGACCCAGTTTGACCTGCCCGAGGAGCCCTCGGCCGGCGGCAGCAGCGGCAGCGCCAGCCCGGCCAGGCTGGCGCCCGGTGAGGTGGCCCCGGCCCTGCCCAGCGTCACCGAGTACCGCCTGGACGGCCACACCATCTCCGACCTGAGCAGGAGCAGCAAGGGAGAGCTCATCCCCATCTCCCCGCACGCCGAGGGCAGCTTTGGCACCCCGCCCTCGGTGCTGAAGAGGCAGAAGAAGAGGAAGATCTCCCTCTCGCCCGTCACAGAGAACGTCACCAGCACCAGCCTGTCCTTCCTGGACTCCTGCAACAGCATGACGCCCAAGGGCACCCCTGTAAAGACACTGCCCTTCTCTCCATCTCAGGTATCTTCTTGCCCTGATGTCATGTATTCCCATCAGCTTTGTGTTCCTCCTGCCTTGAATGAGGCAGTGCCAGTGTGCAGAGTGCGTTCCTGTGTTAAAAGAAGGCTCAGAGCTGGTTTCTGGCACTGCTTCTCTTCAGCCCTGCCCTTCCTGTGGGAGCAGCAGCCTGTGTCCCCATCTGGGAGTGCTTGCAGTTTTAAGGAAGCCCAATAAGTGAAATTTTGGGGCAGGGTCGTGCCCAGCGTGAGGAAGGAGCCCCATCTTGGTGCCAGGATGTGATGGAGAGCACAGTGCTGCTGTCCCCAGGGCATTGCTGTCCCCAGGGCATTGCTGCCCCAGCTGTGGGCAGCAGAGTGGCAACAGTGAAAACTTGCTTTCCCTGTCTGTTTGCAGTTCAGTCACACAGACAGAGGCAGCAAACACCTTGTGCAGATCTGTGCTTATGAAAATGCTCCTGGCCTTGTCTTTGTTGCAAAAGGGACTCGGGATCTTTCAGCCTTTGCTGCAGCTCCCACAGTGTCTGCACAAGTGATCTCCAACACACGTTGCCTTGGAGCACTGGGGTGGTCAGACCCACGAGGGTCTCATATGGAAGTGGTGGACTTCAGTCTATAAATCAGAATAAAGACTGCTGTGTTCTCCAGCACAGTTCCCACTGTGGCTCTGTTGTCCAGACCCTCCCCAACTGTGCCTTCCAGGCCTTTGTTTCTGCGGTTTCTGCAGCAGAAATGTGGGAGGGCACCACAGGACAGTCCAAAATGCAGGTTCAGGTGGACCTTGAATGACAGGCCAGCAGGAAGGAAGAAGTCAGAGCGGGACCCATAATGTACAGCTCTGCAGAGTGTAAAAGGCAGGAATGTCTGGAGTGAATCTGAGAAGGCAAAGTGCATGTTCTGCCTCTAGCTGAGCTTCAGCCATCAGTGAATGCCACAAACACAATTTTTTTCTTCCAAGAGGTTCTTGGGTGCAAACTGTGTTCTTTGTGGGAGCGGAGCTGTCACTTATTGGCTGTAGGGAAGTAAGATCCTAGCAGAGCTAACACAGTTTGTTGTTTCCTCACAGTTTGGGCTGAAGACAGCTCAGTGCAGGACCTGTTACCTTGTACACTTTGTGTTACGTGGGCTTCCCTCGTGTTTGCCAGCCTGAGGTTGGAGTAGACTGGGTGAGCTGGGATTACCAGCACAAGGGGAGACTTCTCTCCCCCTCTGTATGTGGTAGCTTTGATAGCTGTATCAGCTCATCCCTTATGGGAAGTGAATAATCTTTATAGGTGTGAGGCACCTTTTGGCCACTTTTGTGTGTGTGTCCATGCACAGAACTGTGAGTCTGTAACCCATCCTGGTTTGGGAGGATTGTTCCTACTTCAGGGTTTCCCTCTTATTTAGGAAAAAGTAATGGCTTGTGACACAATGCTGGGCTGCTTGAGACTGAGTGTCTTCAATTTTTCTTTCCTGTGCTGTGCAGTTCTTGAACTTTTGGACCAAACAGGATACACTAGAGCTGGAGAACCCTTCCCTGACCTCCACGCCTGTGTGCAGTCAGAAGGTGATTGTCACCACCCCACTGCACAGGGACAAGACCCCTCTGCTCCAGAAGAACTTGGCGTAAGTCCTTTCCTCCTCCCTGAGCAGTGTCTTTTTCCACACAGGAGTCTGGTCTGGTTCAGACATATCTGCCAATACTTGTCGTGGCATTACTGAGAGAGGGGGGCAAGGTGTCCCCAGGGCATCCTTAAATCGGGGATTTCCTTAAATCAGTGATTTTCCCCCCCCAAAACTGCTCTTGTCTGAGCTGCAGGGAGCGAGTGTCCAGGCTGGCTGGGGGCACAGCCAAGTGACCTCTGTTGTGCTCAGCTGCTGGGAGGGTTGTGGCCTTGTGTGGGTTCCAGCCTGTCTGATCCCTTGTCTTTCCCACTCTGCTTCCAGGTTTGTCACACCAGATCAGACATACGTGGTGGACAACACACCCCACACTCCCACGCCTTTCAAAAATGCCCTGGAGAAATATGGGCCAATTAGACCTCTGGTAATTATTGGGCAGGCTGTGGGGCTGATGAATGAGAACGACATGGGGGCGGGGGGAGGTTAGGGCTGGGCTGTGAGCAAACTCTTATCTGTGCCAGAACAAAGGGCAGTTTGGTAGTGCCAGGCTGAGAGGGGAAGGGTGAAGGGGACATTGTCGCAGTGATCATTTCATTCTAAGAAGCTACAGGACTTTTAGCTCCTCTGTAAACCAGCTAAAAGTGCCAAAAGCTGCCCTTGAGTCAGGCTGCAGTGCTTGGCTACTGATGACCTTGAGGAAAAGCAAGGAAATGATCTGCCTAGGCCTCCCTGAGGAGCTGGATCTCCCAGCATTGTGTGCACACGCTGGTCTCGGGATGGCACACGTGGGGTTCAGCTGATAAGTCTCTCACACTTGGAGATCCTATAAATCTGTCAGGCTAGCAGAAAACTTGTCATATCTTTTCCAGCTGGGAAGCAAATAGGTTTTTGTGTTTGTCCTCCCACTGTGGGCTCTCCTGACCCCATTGTCCCTTTGGGGAAACACTTGTGAGCCTGTCCAGCACAGAGACTTTGACTGCCTTGTGCTCTCTCTGCCTTTCACCCCAGCCCCAGACTCCTCACCTGGAAGAAGACTTGAAGGAGGTGCTCCGAAGTGAAGCTGGCATTGAACTCATCATCGAGGATGATGTGAAGCCTGAGAAACAGAAGAGGAAACAAGGGGTGAGCTGGCTGTGCCTCCAGTGCCAGCTGCTAAGCTGCCCTGTGCTCTTAAGGAATGTTGTGGCTGGTTTTATTCATCCAGCTGTTGGTGCCAAAATGTTTTTAGCCCTGTGGCTGCTCTCTTTTAATCAGCAAGAGGTGCCTGAGGTTAAGGCCTGCTTAAAATACTGCCAGGAGTGTCCTGGTTTATGCTGAGCTTAGGGCTTGCTGGCACACTTGGATCACCTGGGGCAAGTTGGGCTCCCAGAAGGCTCTGAGCTGCTATGAAAAGTCTCAGTTTCCTGGTGGCCCTCCCTTCCTACTAAAAGCTCTTCCTCTATACTGCTGGCTGGAGGTGCCAGGAGCAGGGCACTGGAAGCTGCTGTGCCGTGTGGTGGGGAAGGCTGCACACACCTTCCTGAGGTGCTGGTGCCATGCAGAACTGCGGTGATGTGGCCTTGGTGTGCCCCCTGGGCCCTCAGGATGGCGCTTTCCTGGGTGCATTCATGGTGACACTGGTTCTCCTACGTTCCCCAGCTGCGCAGGAGCCCCATCAAGAAGGTGCGGAAGTCTCTGGCCCTGGATATTGTGGATGAAGACATGACACAAAACCTGCCCGCCCTCCCCAAGACTGTGTGTTTCAAAAGAGCCCAGGTGAGGGGTTGTGTGCTGAGAGCAGGGGCAGAGCTGGCTCTGCTCTGACAAAACTGTGCAAAGCAGCCTGGAAGCTGCCTTTGAACAGCCCATGTGAACGTGGATGAAGGGCTGGATTTCTTCTTTCCTTACACTTTCCTTTTTCTCCTGGTGCAGCCTGTCAATTTCCTGTCAAGGTCCCTGAACCTCTCCTCCTCGAGCAGGAAGAATGACAGTGGTTTGCTCAACAGAGCCTTTGTGCAAGTGCAGCCAGAGAAAATGTCCTACAGGAAAATGCCGAGCCACTTCAGGCCACCCGCCCCGGTAAGCCCTGCAGCCACTGCCCTCCCAGGCAGGCGTTTATCTGGCACACTACCCTTGTCCTTTGAGGAGTGAGGGATGGAGCTCTGAACTCCTGTGTAGGCATCCCTGCACTGCCAGGGCTGTCTTTACACCGAGGCTGGGAGATGCTGAGTCAGAGGTGTCATTCTACGTTCCTCAAAGCCCCGTGGGTGACCCAGCTGTGGCCTGCTCGGTGTGTTTGGCCCTGGATTTCCTCACGGGAATCCACACCCATCAAGGAATTTGGATGACTGCTCTGGCAGTAAAGTAAAACTTCCTCTTTTCCAGTGAGCACCCCTTGGGTGGACAGCAGCAAACTCATATTTTTTGCTTTTCAGGGCAGAGCAACTCTGAAGTCCTGTGTAAAGGTTAAACAGGAAGCTGTTTCCCGCCCCTGGTTTTTAGGGTGTTTCTGGGTTGTGGGGAAGGCTGTGTGCCTTAGGCAGCATAGGCTGGCTTTATCCTGCTTTATCCTGACCCTGTGGCAGTACAGAGCCCCAGCTGGCAGTGTGGCACCTTGTACCTCGTGCTGAGGTTGGTGCTGTTGTAGCAGCTCTGTTCCTCAGCTCTGCACGGTTGGAACTGGGTTGTGCTGGAGTCACAGCAGCCTGCAAGTGCCCTCTGGGGCATAAACAGATCTCTCTACAGTCTTAACCACTTGCAGGCAGGATGCTTTTGTAGAGGGGTATCCCTGCTTTGCTGGGCTGTGTAGCTCAGACGTGGGGATTGGGACCATAATTTTGTAGGTGTTTGTAGGTCGAGTCACTGGATGTCTCTTCGAGCTTCAGTGAGGATGGAAACACGTGCTGTCCTTGTTGGGGGGTTAAGCTGCACCTGGGGGCTCGTGTGAGGGTGTTTTCTCATCCCAGGAAGAGCCCAGGTGCAGTGTTGTCCCCAGGAAACTGCAGTGACGGGGGTTCTGTCCCTCTCTGGTGAGAGTTCTTTCTTCTGACAAATAAATACTCCTCAGCCAGAGTAATTCCTTCCCCTTCCCCAAATAAACCCTACTTAAACACTTCCATTTCTCCTCCTGTCCTCACCAGGGTTGTGTTGCTCTGAGAGCTGATAGCTCCCTATAAATAAACTTTGGGAGTGGCCCGGGGGGGGACAGTGAGGCAGCCTGCGTGGTGACAGAGCACAGGTGTGCAGTGAAATCCCACTGCCCACAGCAGGGCTGGCTGTGCTGCTGCTGGGCTCTGGGGATTTATTGTGCTGCTCTGGTGCTGCTGGCAGGCAGTTCTTTATTAAGGAGGCTCACCTAGCTCTGGGCTGAGCCTCAGCGGGCCCAAAGCGACTCTGTGGCTGCGAGGGACGTTGCTGCTGTGGCAAACACTGGAGTCCTGGTTCTCTGCAGTGTGTGGGAGCAGCTGTTTCCAGCTCAGGGCACTGCTTGTCTCTGCATTTACCACAGCATTTACCAGAGCAACCTCAGGGGCTTTCCTGGAGTGCAGAAACACCCCGTGGGTGCCCTTTCTGCGTGCAGAGACTGAAGCACAGCTGGGTTTTGGCTCTTCCTTTGTGCTGTGGGGCCTTGTTGAAACTGAAGGCACCAAATTGCTGTTAAGGATGGCATTTGAGCAAAATAGATCTGGGGCTGAGCAGCTCCTGTAGGAATTGAACTGGTGGGCAATGAACTCCAAAGCTGTGCTTGAATTCCTTCTATCGTTCTGGAATCCCTTCAGGGCAGTGAGTTTTAATAGGTTTGTGCTTTGGGGTTTTTGTCTTGAGGCAAGTTAAAGGAAAGCCCTGAAAAGGCACGGGGATTGTCTTGAAATGGAGCACTCACCTGGGAAACTGCTGAACCTAAACCCCAGAAATTACCACCTCAGCTGTGAGGAGTAACTGGTGGTGTGCAAGTTCCTCCTGGTTGCCAGATGGGTTCTGAAGTTTGAGCTCCCTTGTTAGCTTTGTTTGTTTTTGCAGTCTTTTAGAACAGGATGTCGACAGGATGTTTGTCCTCTCCCTTGACTGCGTTGTGCTCATCCTTTCTTTTCCCTCTGCAGATGACCAGGGCTTGGAAAGCAGTGGCCTGTGGTGGAACCCGAGACCAACTCTTCATGCAGGAGAAAGCTCGACAGTTTTTGGGCACGTTGAAACAGAGTCACACATCAAGGACCTTAATCTTATCATGAAGTATTGTTCTGCTTTTTAATTTTATTTTTTAAACTCTTTTTAATGAGTGGAGGGGGAAGCACAGGAAAAAATATCTTCTGCCAGGTCTTAGTACGTGGGAGTGGATTTTTTTTTTTTCCCTTCAGTTTCCAGGTAGATCTATATTGTAATAAATGGTGCTAACTGCTGGCTAGTGTGTGGAATGCAAGCTTTGGGATCATTATGGAAAGGCAGCTGAGGGAGGCTTGGAGAGCTGACAGCACGACCTCTCTCTGCAAGACCTGAGCTCTGGAAAAGCGCAAGCAGCAGCCGTGTTCCACCTTGGAGCAGCACGTGCAGCAGGGGGTGGAGACCAGCCTCACAGCATCCCTGGATTCCTGCTGCTGCTCTGCTACCTCAGGAACGGCTTTGTGAAGGTTCCTGTGAGCCTTGAGCCTCCCTCCCGGCTTTCCCCGGGGGATGGAGTGTCCCCTGGGCTGGAGGAGGAGGGGGGCGTGGTGCTGTGGGGTGACCTGTGCCTCAGCCCCTTGCTCCCCGTGGGGCTGCTTTGTTCTGACACGGCTCCAGCGGGGGCCTCTCCCCACGACTGTGCTCCCTCTTCCAATAAATGATGGTGCTCACATCCCTCGGACTCCGCCTCTGCCTCACAGCGCTCGGGGAAGGCAGCAGCCTGCTGGGTTTTGTGGGGGATCTTTGCTCTCCTGGCAAGTTGTTGAATTCCTGTTGGCTTCTCAGCGTGGAGGTATAGGGATGTTCCCCCCACCCACTCTTGGTAGTTTCATCGGCTGTTTAGCAGTTTTGGCTACTTTATGGGCAGGTGCCACAGTGTGTTTGGGCTCGGGGTGGCTGGGATCCCTGCAGAGGCATGGGGATGGGGGGAGGCTGGAGAGGGAGCAGCAGGAGAGTGTGATGTAGCAGAGCCTTGCTGTTCCCCTTCCTGTGAAAGCTAAAGCTGCATCCATGTAGCTGTTCCAGTGTGGGAACAGTAGCACTGCCCTGTTCTGAGGCAGCCGAGGATGAAATGTGGTGATCTTAGCAACATCTTAACTTTGCTATTGGAAAGGTGTTGGAAAAACTGAGGAGCAGCTCAGCAGAACAGGAAGAGCTTTTTGGGTGAGCTGTGCTGTGCTTTCCTTGGCCAGAGCCCTCCTGGCAGATCTGCCTCTGGCTGGGGGTGTGCACACAGCAAAGATGTGCTCACCCCAGGCTGGGAAACCAGAGCTGGGCTGAACAAATCTCATTTCAGGTTGTGGCTTACGCTGGAGTCAATCCTTACTGACAAACTTGTTAATAAAACCTTGGATCCTGGGAAATGAGGGAGGTTTGGAAACCCAGCTCATTTTTCATTTTTACAAGCTCGGGGCCAGAGCAAATCCATGAAGTAATTTTTATTTCTGTTTCTCAGTTTGGTGCAGTGTTTGCTTTGGAAGGATAGCTGGGACCACGTGTCTGAAAGCCTGGCTTTAGCTGCTCCCATTCTGGTATTATTTTAAGAGAAATTGTCATAAACCCATCCCTCTCTGCTTGGGCTTTGGTGGGCTTGGCTGGTCCTGCACTGGGTGACTGTACAAACCCAAGCCTGGAACTGCAATTCCTTCCTGGAGCTGACACGAGCTGGGAGCTCTGAGCAGGCGGGGGCTGCTGGAGGATAAATCAGGGTGTGAGCCCAGCACCTCTGTTTGAGAGCTGCCCCCAGATTAAAGGAGGATGAGGCTGAGAATATTAACTGCTTCTCCAAGGCTGTAAATCCAGGCAGTGCAGGCATTGTAGAATGTTTGCTGAGAAAGACTGAGGGGCAGAAAAATACCAAGGCCTAGCACAGTTAATGAGTAAAAAAACCAATCAGCTTTTAAGTGGAAAATGGAGCTGCTTCTAGAGTGGAGGCTGCCAGCCTGGCTTGATTGTCCTGGGGCCCAGGAATAGACAGGTGGGGTAAAAAAGGTTCCACTTGCTTTGCTTTTCCTGCTAGTTTGGGTGCTCTGCTTTCCTGCCAGTAACAGTCTCATAGAGGTTGAACTTCCTGCTGGCTGTGGAGTTCCCGGACGGGAGCTGGACACCCTGAGAGGGAGTTTTGGTGGATTCCCCTCCCAGTCTGGGGCTCCCTGTCCCTGGCTGGTGTCCCTGTGAAGCCTCTGCAGTCACACAGCCTTCTCAGGCTGCCCAACCTTCATTCCAAAGGGAAAGCTGGCTCTTTAATTTAGCTTTAAATGAAAGACCAGGATAGAAGTGTTCCAGGAGCATTGGCTGTGTGGGAGGAATCCCCTCCCATGGCCCAGCTTGCTGCACACACCTCGTGTTGCTGCTTGATTTGAAAGTTTGTCTTTTGGTATTTTGCATTCCACAACAGAGCAGATGACTCCCTGTTTGAGTCCAGACATGGAAAAAGGATTGATTTTTACCAGGAGTGGGAAGGGAATAGCATAGCTGGAGCTCCTGGGTCATGGCAGCACCCTGACTGCTAACAGGATGTTGCTTTCAGCTGGAACAAGCCTTAAAGAAGCTGGGAAAAGCAAAAATAATGGGGTAAGGAGATGAAAAAGGACATCCATGGCTTTTTATTGGCAGTCTTACTTTGGAATGGAGCCTGGTGGGGCTGAGGAGCGCTGAGCTCATACAGCTCCATGGTCTGTGTGGGAGATGCCGCGTGTCCCTCCAAGGGCTCTCAGCTGCTGGGCTCCTTCCTGCTGGCTGGAGGGATTTCACAGCTTTTTCTATCTCGTTTTCACAGCTAATTCTGCTAAAGCCTGTGCAAACGGCAGGTTGCTCACAGGGGACTCTGGCTCCACACCCATGGGGAGATCTGACCGTGGAGGAATGCAAATGGTGAACATTGCAATTCCTCGTCTTTTGGGCATTTCTAGCATCTGAAGGAAATACAAGAAAGAGACAACTGCCAGGGCTCAGCTGGGCAATGGGGCACAAGGCCAGCCCTGGCAAAGCAAGGGCTCTGTGGGCACAGGATCCGTGGTGTGTGCTCCAGGGCTTTGGTGTCCCCCAGGTGGTGGCAGCTGCGGCAGGACACGCTGCTGCCCTGGCTGCAGTTCCTGCTGCAGCCCCGCCCTGCCCTGCTGCCCTTTGGTAGCTCCTCAGTCCAGGTGTGAGGGCACAGAGCAGAGCAAATTCTCCATTGCAGGATCAGTGATAGCTCAGTACTGACTGGTTACACCTCAGTGCTGTTCCATGGGCTTCATCACAGCTCAGTGCAGGACAGGGCCCTGTGATGAGAGCAAGGGGATGCTGAGGTTGGGGTGGGGTGTCCAGGGTTTTTGCTTTGCCAAAAAACGGTTTGATCCCGGGCATTACTGACAGCAGCAAAATGCCTCCTCTCCTGCCTCTGCTTATGGTATTCATTGAGTAGCTGCTCTGCAATTACCTTGTAAAATTTCCCATGTGCTCTTTTTGACACTCTAACCTGTGGGTTTAGAGGTTTGGGAAATTAAAAGGATGATTTTAGCTGGGCAGACATGTGCTGAGGATTAGCTGAGCAGCTCCTGGGCTTTGCAAGAGATGGAGACCACTTGTGCTAAGAGCTGGCTGCAGCTGGACGGGAAAATAACTGCTTTGGATACTTAAAATCCTGCCTGCCCCTATTTCTGGAGAGAGAAAACTTCAGTTCCTCATCTCTGCCTGAACAGATTAATCAAATATTAAAATATGTCACTTTGTCAAGGGAAAACATTTTGCTGTGGAAACCAAAGGGTCCAGGGTGAGGAAATAAATGTTCTCTCTGGGAAAATGTTAAGAATCAGAAATTTCGGGGAGTTAAAACCCCTGCTGCAAAAAGACTGAGCAAAACTACCCAGGGGACAAGCACGGGCTCACATTCCCTGGCCATGGGCAGCCTCTGGCCTGTACAAGGGTAGCTGGCAGTGGCCAAAATCATCACCTGGGTTGTGTGTGACCTGGTGACCTAATAGCTTGTGACAGGCAAATCTAATACTTCACAGTGGGTTTGTGTTTGTAAACGCATTAGGTTGGGTTTGGTTTTTTTCCCCAAGACACCAAACAGATGCTGTAGGGAAATCAAAAATGTTGCATTCAACCCCCCCCTAGAGTTTTTCAAAATTTGTTCAGTTTTGGAAATCTCACCTGAAGCTTTGACTCTGAGCAAGGCAGCCAGCCCAGGGAATGGGATGCCTTGTACAGTGATGTCTTCAAAGGTGTGATTTGGGTTTTTTTGGAGTTTTTGGTGCCAGTGTGCTGTGCCCAGTCCTGAGTTCAGCCAGGGGCACTCGGCTGCTGAAAGTGCCCAAGTCAGTCCACTGGGGAAGGGAGAGCCCAATGCTTGTCTGTGGAAATAAAGTGAGTTATCTGTAATTGTACAGCAGGTAACAGGTGCCAAAATTGCTGTCAGATCTGCAGAAAAGGACCAGATAAGAGGAAAAAAAAAAAATAATGACTTTAGATTCAATTCTGCTGATGTACTTGTCTATTCCCAGGGTCAGTGTAAATCGAGGTTTGAATTAAGCCAAAACAGCCCAGTTAATGTCTAAATCTGCCGTTTCTCAGGCCCTGCAGAAGCAGACAAACACAAAATCAATATTTGCTCTAA
This sequence comes from Machaerirhynchus nigripectus, assembly GCA_013397975.1. NCBI lineage: Eukaryota > Metazoa > Chordata > Aves > Passeriformes > Dicruridae > Machaerirhynchus > Machaerirhynchus nigripectus. The sequence goes on along the minus strand of VZRQ01002666.1, from coordinate 812,908 downwards.
CTGTTGCTACGTTTTCTTTACAGATTAATTTCTGCCTAATAATCCCTGCAGCTGCAGGTCTCCGGAGCCCTCCCTGCCACGGCTCCTGTCCTGCCCCGTGCTTTCCTTGCAGCCCATGATCCCGAGGGGATGTGTGAGGACCCTGCCTGACCCTCTCCTCCAAAACCCACCCTGCTCTGCCTTCAGGGGAGCACCCAGCACCCTTCCATCGCGAGGAAGAAGATCTTTTCCCCCTCTCTGGAGGCCGGGCATCTTTTTTCCCAAGGCTGCAGCAAGTCCCGCGCTGTGGAAATGCAGCTGGATTAGCACCCAGCTCTACACGCCGGACCCGTGTTGAGCCAGGAGATGATTCTGTCCCTTGCCAAGGTTATTTCTGGTCTGAAGGGTTATTCTCCGCTACTGCCACTAAGGGGGAGTGTTGCCACGCCGTGGAGCAGCTGGATGAGCCCGAAGCGGCGCGTCCTTTTCCCCCCTCGCAGCCGCTTTTCCCTCCTGGAGCGGTGGGAAAGGCAGGAGTGAAGCAGGGATGGCCACAGCATCCCCCAGGGGAGGGCAAACACCCTCCTGCCCGGTGTCAAAGAGGGGACTGACGCGAGTTTTAGACCCATCTTGCACAATAAGTGCAAAATCCTCCTTTGTAGCCACACGGCTTCGATGTGTGGCACTGGTTGATCCATGAGGCCCCAGCAGGATGGAAACTGGTGAAGGATGGGGAGGGCATGATGAGGATGCAGGTGGGTGGAAGGACTCTCAGCAGTCTGGTGAAATGAGCTTCCCTGATACAGGAAGGAGTGGATCAACAAGGGAAGAAATACCCCAAAACTGCCAGTGGAAAGGGTCCCTCCCTGCAGGGAGAAGAGAGTTAAAAATGGGGCTGAGAGGCTCCTGGGGGTAGGGCAGTTCAGGATCTCTGCTTCTGGCAGCTTTCCTGTGGCGTGATGCTTGTGTCATCACCGATGTGCTCAAGCTGACCTCAAGGTCATTCCCCTGCCCTGTGAGACACAAAATGTGTGTGCAGTTCAGACCTTTCCCTCCTTAGAACCCCAGTCCCTCTGCCTATGAACTGCAGATATCCCCCTTCCTCCCTGTTTTACCTCTCCCTGCACAGGGTTTTGGGATCTACAGATGCCAAACACGCTTGTTTATGGCTTGCTGGGTTTAGAATTGTGAGCTTTCTTTAAAAATATGTTCTCTTTTTAGTTTCTTACTTCACTTCAAATGTCATCCTTTTTCTCTTCTTCTTTCAGGGCCACCCAGGGATTTTATTCACAGAATTGGAATGAGCTACAGAAGGGATAAAGATCATTCATGGGAACCTTGAAGGAATTGTCTGAGCTCTATGAAACGAAAACTAAAAATAAAACAGGGAGGTGAAGCACAGGCTCCAGCACGAGCTTCTTACAGATACTTGTCCATGAAATCAAGAGCTCTTCCCAGCGTGCTGGATGGCCTGCACGGGGAAGGAGCTCTGTGACATCCATCTCAGGAGTGGGTAAATAGGAGCACAGCCCAAGGGCAAGGACACACAGCCGGCTGGAAAACCTGCCAGCTCTTGGTTTGTGCTGCCTCCTCCCCGGGTAAAGGTTCAGGTGAGCTCTGCTGGGCGTGGTTCCAGAGCTGTGGCACTGGCAGGAAACTCCAGCTCCCGGGAAAGGAGAGGGGAGAAGATGTATGAGGAGAAGGAGCTGTAATCCCTCGATGCCTTCAGGCACAGCTCATGGTTCTTTTGATGCTGGTGTCAAAGGAAGGGCCCTGCCTTGCCTCCCACCTCGTGGGAACCCCCCCGGCCAAAGCCCTGGGGCTGATCCCTCCCAGCCCTCAGCCTCTGTCCAGGCTGCTGTTTATGGGTCTTGGTTCACCCCATCACATGTTCTTACAAACAACCCCAGCAAAACTCCTGCAAAGCACTCTCCTCCAGACTGGTATTACGGATGTTTTCCAGGTCAAACCCAGCCAGACCCCACAGCTGTGCATCCAAAGCTGTGAAATCCTGAGGAGCAGGCCTGATCTGGTGTGCTGGCTCTCTGTGCCCAGGCAGAGGCTGTGACCCGAGGGAGGATGCCTTGTCGAGCTGTAAATGCTGGCGAGATGCTCTCTGGGTGCTCTCTGTCAGCTGTCCCCATGCAGCTGCCCCGTTTTTGGGTCAGGCACGGGATTCACACGTGGTATTTATGTCAATAAAGCCACTCTGAAGCATAACATGTTTGTGTATTTCTTCCTGCTGCCTTCCCTGGGTAAGTGACCTCGAGAGGTGTCTTTTAAGATAAAGTGAAGGGAGGTGAGCATTTTTTATGTTTGATAAAAGGCCATGCTGTGTCTGTCGTGGGTGTTTTGAGCATTCTGTGGCTGGCTGGAGACCTGCTGCATTTCCTCTGTTATCAGAACAAGCCACATTGAAATGCAAAACCTTCCCCATCTCCCTCGTATTTTCTAAGATTCCAGCTGGGGGCTTTACTGCTGCCCATCTGACTCTGGCCTGGCTGTTCTCCTCTCCTGCCCCTGTGGCCACAGCACTGGGCCAGGGATGATTCCAGGGCATCAGATGGACTTTGGGAGGTGGAGAAGGAGCCAAGTCAGGCTGGGAAGATGGTGAGAGCACAGTGGGAGGGTGCAGTAAGGACAAAGGGCTCCAGATCTCCATTGGACAGGAAGGCAAAGCTGCTGTTTCTAAGGATAAGTCCTCCTCCTAGGAAAAAAAAAAAAGCCATTTTAGGTATTGTTGATAAGGAATCAACTAAATTCCTCCTTTCTGGGTCCCCATCTCTGCAAGAGATCACTCAGCTATTCAGCTAAGGCTTAGCACACGGTGCTTTTGAAAACATCCTGCTGCAAGTGCCTGGAAAATGATACCATTTAAATCCATAATAGCTCTGTTAGGAAACGTGCCCCAGGCATCCACATCAGCTCGCGGTGGTGCCGTGTGTGTCTGGTACCGCTTCCCATCACCCAAGCCATGAATAATGTGACTCCAACACACCACCAGCCTGCCTGGGCTTGGAAGCAGCTCAGGCCATGGGCCAAGAAGTGGCCCAGTGCACCCGGGTGGGCTCCCAGCCAAGGCTGGGGCTGTGTGACAGAGCCTGGTGTCCTCCCAGATGAGCTGAGTGTCCTCCCACCTGCTGCTGCCAGTGGTTTGCTCATCCTGCGCCCCACTGGGGTGTCTCTGTCGGGGGGTGGGAGAGGCAAGGCCGAGTGGGCAGGCACCAGTGCGTCTTTTTCTCAGGAAAAAGTAAATTTCTGGAAACAAACGTGGGAGCCAACAGCTGGGAGCAAACAGCTGGGTGCCATCAGCTCTGTGACACCCAGACACGTCCGTGGCAGGAGGTGTCAGCAAACCCTGCTTGTGCTGAGCTTTTGGTGGCAGTGCTGAGGTTAAAGAGGGAGCTCTGTTAGCCCCTCTGCTGATGTCTCCGTCTTTTCTTCTCATAAAATATGGATCTGGGAGATCTGGAAAGCTCTGCTGCAGTCACTGAAATGCTTTTACATCACGTATTGCTTGCTGCTGCCCACACGCTCTTCTGAATAATCATAAGTTTCTTCTATAATTATGTTTATTACACACTGCTATGGTAACACCCTATCCTGCGCTGTGGAGTTCCGAGCTGGAATTCTGCTCTGGGTGAGCAGCTGATTCCTGGGGTGCTGCTGGGGGGTATGGGAGGGAAATCCTTCCGTAGCCTTTCTGTCAGGCTCCCCCTGCCCAAGACAGCATCATAGCAGGTAGCACAGAGATTAACAACACGATCATCCTTCTTGTGTGCTTTGGTGAGCAAGCTAATTAATAATGATGGGTCAACAGTTTTTAGGATTTTAGGATTAGCACCAGGTTTAGAGGAGGATCATGTGCATGTCTGAGCTGCAGTGTGCAGATGTGGGCAGGTGTGTGGCAGTAAGTGATGCATGACCCACATATTAAAGTAGTTTTTTTGTCTTTAAAAAAAAAGTTTATGGACTTAATCCTCTTCCTCCACCACCTGCCCCAGTTTATTCAATCCCTCTTATTTAGGATAAAAATAAGACTTTATTCTTATCAGGTAACTGATGGCTTTGGGGTGAGATGGCCCAGCCCCCAAAGCCCCATGTTCTTTTATGAATTGCCTGCCTTATGTGCTGCAGGAGTGGGTTACAGCTGAGGAGCTGGCGGCATCTCGTGTCTCAGCAGACCGACAGAGGCTCCTTCCTGCTTCTGTCTCCTCAGTTTTCGTTCACTCCCGAGGAAGCAGCCCCAGGGCAATGAGCCATGCCTGACAGGGGGGTGCATTTAGCAGAGCCCTCCGAGGAGTGCCAGGCAGTGAGTGTGGGCTCCCTGCCTGCCCTCCTGGAGCCCACCTTCCTGCTGGGAGCCCGCCAGCCCAGGCACACAGTGCCACGGGTAACACCAGGGTAATCAGCCCATAAGCTGCTAATTAAAACATAAGTGTACTGCAGTGAGAAGGGGCTCGTGTGCTGGACCTTGAAACGCTCTGTTTGCACAGCTGATGAGACAGTCAGTGCTCTGCAGCGGCTCTGTGCTGCACGGGTGGAAGCCTGAGGGCCCCCCAGTGCTGCACGCTCCCCAGCCTGCTGGTCCTTGTGCGTCCTGCTCCTCCCTGGTTCATCCCCGTGGCTGCAGCAGAGCTAGGAGTAAGGTCTTGGTTCAGTTTATGCCGAAATGGTGTCTAAAGGTGCTGGCTGGGATGTTAGGGGCGAGTGGGATGACCCATCTGCTGTGGGGAGCAGTGATGGGGTGTGACCTAGCAGGGACAAGGGGGTGGCCAGGGATCTGCAGCCTCTGGTGCCCCTCGGTGACTCCTCCCTGCTGGCCCTGCTGTGAGCTCAGGGTTTGCTCAGCCCTGCCTGCACGTGGAGGTGTGGGGGGCTTTGGATCAATCACTCCCTGTCAAAGTGCTCTGAGACCATCAGGAGAGATGCAGTCTCAGGTGATTTGTGCAATGAGCCAGACCCCGACAGAGCCTTCTCCCCCTGCTGCCCGTCCGTGGGGCCTGAGCAGACCCAACATTCACTCAGGTGGCCGAGTCCAACGCGGTCAGTACCTGCTGCACGCTGCTCACAAGCCAGGGCCGAGCCAGAGCAGTGCATTCCTCTTACAGTTAGACAGAGGACAGGAATGAGGTGATTCTATCCTACAGAGGCTGTTCCTAGGGAAGCTTCTCACCACTTTTCCTTGGCAGACCATGGCTGTTGCTTTGACTCCAACTTTAAAAATGTCCAGCTAATTTCTCCTAATTTTTCCCATCTCCAGACAGCTGTACCTGTTCTAAGTGCCTCTTTCCCTCAAGCTTTGATCCTGAAGCAAAATCTTAGTTGTAGAAGTTGTTGGTGCTGGGATGAGTGCGGTGACAGGAGGGTGCTGCTGAAGCTTGGTGTGAGTTTTGGGTCAGGGCTGGTCTGCAGCTGAGTGATCCCCAGGGCTGGTGCAGGGTTGCTGTGTGTGATGCTCAGTGCAGTTCTCACAACAGCCCTGCAGGGCAGAGAAATGATGTGATATGGGGGAGATGAGTGTGGAGGTCTGTGCTGGGGATGCTGGACCCCTCCCTTGAGCTCTAATGGAGCAGCACATCCATCCCTCTATATCTGGAGAGAAATTAAGAGTAGGGAAAGCCCCGGGGAGGCAAGCTCGCTTTTCTGGGAAACATCATCTCCGCAGCCAGGCACTGAGATGCACAGGGCTCCTGGGCTTGGAGGAGGCAGCAATTTCCTTTCTTATCCTTGTTTTCTGAGAAAAGCAGCCCTGGCGTGTGGGAAGAGGTGCTCCAGCTTTGTTTTTATTTACTAAAGGAGGGATCTTCCAGCAGATGCATACTTAAAGGCTTTCTAGGGCCATTCATTAACCTGCCAAGTGGACCAGCAAACCCAGAGCGATGATTCTACCTGCTTGCCATGACATCTCTTTTTACCCCGATAAACCTTCCCACTCCTTCCAGCTCAGCTGATGAATCTGCCCTCAGATGCAGGGAAGGGTATCTCCAGAACAATGAATCCACGTCAAGAGATTTGTGAGCAGCCAGCCAAACAATTCCAGACAGAGAGACATGAGAAAGAACATCATTCCCGAAAGCACTGCATTATTGATTAAACATTTGTGATCCATAAAACACAGTAAAACCATGGGGCTGGCTGCAGAATGAATTCTACCAAAAAAAAGGTCGTCTTTTACTGTCTCTGGTGCTCAAGGACGAGGGTAAAGTAAGTTTAGTACCAAGCAGGAATTTATTTGTATAATAATGGTTTTTGATGACTAGCAAAGGTTATTTTATGATTAGCCATCTAATTACAAAATGGCCAACAGTTTCATCTTATCCAAATCTGCATCAGCTAAATTATGAAATGCCCTTGTTTTATGCAAATTCTGGAGATATTGCTTCCTTAACCTCCCAACCCTGCTGTCCGTCACTGCTTGTGTGGAGCATAAATCTCAGGGCAGTGCCAGAGCTGGATGCAGCTGCAAACAAGGCAGGGTGGATCGATTCCACGGGAGCACCCGGCAGTGGTGAACGGTGGTGCAGGTGCAGCACGGGGCAGATGTGGGTGTGTAACCCCATGGCACGGCCCCAGCTGGGCTGCCCTGCCTGGGGAGCTGCTGCAGCCGGCACAGGGAGGTAGGAGAGTGTTCTTAGGGAAGGGTTCATCAATCACTTGATGGGCTGGAGATGGGAGATGCCCTCGCTCTCAGGATCTGCACACTCCATCCTTCCTGGCCCTTTGAACCACAGAATGGTTTGGGTTGGAAGGGACCTTAAACATCCTCTCGTTCCAACCCTGCTGCCATGGGCAGGGACACTTCTCTCAGCCCGGGTGGGTCAGGGCCCCATCCAGCCTGACCTTGAATGTTTCCAGGGATGGGGCAGCCGCAGCTTCTCTGCTGAGAACAAGCCCTGGTTTCTCTCTGCTTTAATTTCTCTTGGTCAGGTGGGGTCAAGAATGTTTTTCTCTTGGGTCTGAGGAGCATTGCTGAAAGGTCCTACACTAATGGGCCATGAAGGACAAGTTCCTCCTGTTCCTGTTCTCTCACAGCACTGCAGGGAGCGAGGGCAGGGGAAACTGAGGCACAGGTTTGCTGTCCTTCGAGGTGGCCACATCTGAGACTTGGGTGTAGGTGGGCAGGGGAGGGACCAGAGCTGCTCTAGAAACAATGTGTGTCTGCATTTTGTGGCTTCTTTGCTTGGAAGAGATGTTGACTCCTCATGCCTGAAATTTGTGAAGGAGGGATGATAGGAAAACCCTTTATATATTTTTTTTCTGATTTCATAAAAGACAAAGCAAAGGAATTTGTTGTTTCAGACAATTTGTTACAATTCTCAAAACCAGAACATTTTGGCCACTCCTGAGGACTCTTCTTCCAAAGAGTGCAGCTTTTGCCACAGCACCAGAGAGGGAAATACGGAAATAAAACAGTCTGAGCCTGGTGATTGGTGCAGAGAAGGACAGAAAACCCCCATGTGCTTTCCATTCCCCAAATCAGGTGCCTGGGGATTTTTTGGCCACTATTCACCTTCCTGTTAAAACAAGGCTTTCATGATGGGTTTGTGCTTGTGTCCCTGGGACAAGCCAGGCCTGGGGAACTCCTAAAGGAGGAGATGGTGGGAGCAGAGGAACTGCAGCAGGAATTAGGAGCTTGTCTGGGAAACACTGGAGGGTTTTGAAAGACTTTGGCATGATCTTTGTGAGATCAGCTCATGATCCTGGTGGGGTTCCTGGGAAAGGTGGGGATCTGCCATGGCAGAGATGGGGGATCTCTGTGCTGGAGGCAGGGAGAGCAGCAAAGGAGGAGGAAAAACACCAGGAGAGGGGGAGGAAAGGAGGATTGTGAAGATTAGGTTCAATTAGTTACGTGCACTTTAAACATCAGATCCTATTAAACACTCCTGGGTTAAAACCAGGCCCTATTATGTGGTTGCAGCTTCCAGACAAAGTCCCGTTAAGTGGAGCTGCTTTGAAATCCAGGGCCTCAGACACAGCCATTATGGAGATCAGGCCCATTAAATATATTCAGTTTGAAGATTAGGTCTGGTTATACTCAGGCAGTTCAAAGCTGGCCCCTAATTAGGCAGAGGCGATTGGGGAACGGGGGCTTGAGGAGAGAGGGGGACCTGTGGAACAGCTCCCTGTTCCTCCCTGGTGGGAAGGAGCCTCTGGCCAGCCATAGGCAGGTTGCTGTCGGTCCTGCCTGCCCATGCTGAGTTACCCCAAGTGGATTTTCCAGCAGGAAGGGAGCGAGGGTGGTCTCCAGGCTGGTGGAGATGGAGGCTTGAGGCTTCAGAGGTGAACAACAGGCGTCTGAGGGAATATCTCTGGCTGGATCAGGGGCTGGGGAAATCAGGGGAGTAAAAGGGTGCCCTGTGCCTCCCTCAGCTTTCTGGGATTTTGAGATGTGTCAGGCTGTAACCCCTGAACTCTTTTTTTCTGGAGAGGTGGTGTGTCATGGACACGGGGAGGTGAGCCCTGGATAGCCCCAAAGGGTTTGGGTGTCCAGTAGGCTGTGGACTGCACAGAAACAAGGGCACTTACATATCTTCTAGGACCAACAGAGCTGTGCACGGCTTGGCCGGGGGCTGTGGTTTGGGTGCTGGAGGACTCCACTCTCAGCAGGAGGCTCCCTGTTCTGCTGGCCACGAGGGCAGCCTGGGGGCTCGGTGCTGGTTCTCCTGCAGGGTTGCACAGTTCCTCTGGATTCCTCGCGTGGATGCTTTCCTTATACATGGGAATGGCTCAGAAATGCCTCCCAGCTGTGAGATGGTGGGGACAGAGATGGCATCCAGTCCAAACCCCCTGCCCCAAGGCAGCGCTCCCTTCCCTGGGCTCCCGACCCCACCAGTGGCCAGCCCAGTCCTGCTGAGCCGTGGCTGGATTGACTCACTCTCACAGCTGATGTTTTTCCTGCCAAACACCACCGACCATCCCTCCTCATCCCACTCCTCCACATGTTCATCGCTGCTCCTGCTCTGCTTTCGTAGAGTGTGATGCACAGGGGTGCGAGAGCAACAGGGGTCATTTTCTTCCTGGTCCTCACATCAGTGCAGGGCCCTGAGATGCTCTTACAAACATTACTGGCATCACTGCAATTTATTTCCAGGGGATTTATTTGATGCTGCTCTTGGTCCTGAGCCTCAGAAGCATCAGATCACTTTTAATTAGTGCCGGGTGCTTTTATCTTTGATGGAGAAAATGGATTTTGCCATTTGGACTTTGGCATATGAAGTATTAACTTAAATATATATATTTAATTTTTGTATTAAATATTATGTAGCGGCACAGTATTAATATTAAAACTTTAATACAATGTAAATGTCAGAGTGAGTTGTAGTGATAAAACCTAAATGAAATATATTTATAATATATTTATCTCTCTGTTTCACTTGCAATAGCAAAAGATTTTTAAGTCAAACCAGATTTTTTTCACTTTTCAACAGAAGTGCTGTTTCTTTGTTCTACAAGAAACCATTCCATTAGAGGCTGTTTTGATTTTTTTTTTTTATCACTTCTAATCTCGTGACTTGAAGACTCAGGGCTTTAATGAGTGCTGAGGCTGAGACCTGAGGTGATAGATGGGAGTGCTGTCACCTCTCGTCCCTGTCTCACCCTTATCTCCCCTCTCCTATTTGCTCCTGTGGTTCCTGGGAAGGAGATACATGTACCTGGCCATGGCTGATGCTCTTGTGGCACAGGTGGGAAGAGTGGCCACTCTCTGCTGCTGGGTGATGCTCGGACAGGCCAGAACAATCAAGAAGCCGCTGTCCCTGTGGCCTGTGCTGGGCTCAGGTGGCACAGGCACGTCCCAGGGACTTGTTCAAAAGCTGTGGCGAGGAGGGATGCTTACAATCCTGCCTGGTGCCTGTGGTGTGCGTGGTGGCAAGGGGGTGGAGTTGTCCCCAGGCGTGCGGGGAGGCATGAGGGGATGTTCAGAGTCCTTCACAAACAGCGTGAGACAAAACTGGGGTAGAGAAGCTGCCCTGCCCCAGCCTGGCCTATCTCCCGATGCTGTTTGGCCCTGCTCACTCAGCTCCTCAGCAAGAGAGGAGAGGAAGAGCCTCCTTTGACCTCCCAGCTCTTCTCCTGCCAGGAAGGGTGAAACTTCAGCCCTCCAGGACAGAAGAGGGGAAAAACCGTGGAGGAATCCCTGAGAGACTGTGGGGGAAGGTTGAGGGGATGAGGGACTGGGGGGGTCCCTGCCCTGCCCTGCCAGCTGTGCTGACACTGTCTGGGTGAGCTGGGATGTTGAAGGGCTGCGGAAACGTGGCTCGGAGTGGGACCAGGGTGCCCCAAACCCCCTGGATGCCTCTGCCCTATCAGCCAGAGATGCTTGGGAACCCATCCCAGCAAGACAAGCTGGCTGGCCCTGTCGCCATCCCCCTGTGCTTTTGCTGTTCCAGGTGGCTGTGACAGAGGGCCCCAGTCCCACAGCAAAGGCCACCAGGACAGGCCTGGAGCTGGAGCTGTGACGTGGGAGCGTGTTGGAGCTGATGGAGCGAGTGCCGAGCAACCAAATCTCCGGGAGCAAAGCGTATGTGCATGAGGATCCCTTCTCCTTTCATCCTTTTATCTACAGCCTTTTTTGAAGAAGCAGCAGATGAAAGAGCCCACCACTCACATCAAACCCCCATCAAGTGCATTAACGGAAATGGTTTTGGCTTTATGGCTTGCTTTGAAGGAACCAGTGGCAAAGTGAGCTGGGAAGGCATGAAAGACACCCCAGCTGGGTGAGCTGCATTTCCAGCATCAGACATTTGTTCTCTGAAGTAATTAAGATGCAGGTATTTGAAAGGATGCACAAGGGCACATCACTAAGGTGCACTTTAGCTCAGCTTCTCAGCTTCTGCTGTGCCCCAGGGATAGCTGCAAACTGTCCCAAATTGCCTCTTCTACACAAAACAAGTTCCAGTCTTTTGGGAACAAAGGTAGAGATGCAGAAATGTTCCAAAACTTACCTCTGGATAAACCTTCTGTTTTAAATTCCTTCTCCTTATTGAATGTAATAAATCAGATGTGATGGCTCCCTGTATTGGGAGTGAGACCCTGTCCCAGACAGGTGAGAGAGAGAAGTGGGGTGAGGTCTGGAGGGGTTGGGAGCAGGCCCAGGGTGGTGTGAGGGCTGCAGGAGTGGAGGGGTAGCTTGGCTCTCCCACCTCCTAGGAAATTGCTTCCCCTGTATCAGTGGATTTGGGACAGCATTTAATAATGGGGCAGATGGCACATCACGATTGCAAATATCTTAAACAGGGAGATGTGGCGATTTCATCTTTTCCTGTGTGTGAGCTGCAAAGTGCAGGCCTCAGGTCTAGATGTGTGGAGGTTAATAAAACCAAATAAAAATTTAATTCCCTTCAGCAGAGATGGCAGCTGATGATGTGCCAGTGATCCCTTCGGAGCAGAGCTGTGCTGGTCAGGCTCCACAGAGTACCTGATCTCGTGGCCATGAGGTGAATTTGCAGGTGTAGCAAATACCAGCATCTGTTCCCTTCCTGCCCACCTGCCAGGAAGGAACCAGTGCTTTTTGGAACTCCACATCTGTTCCTGATGGTCCCTTCCAGTGGGCACACGTGCAATCCCTCGGCAGAATAAGCTGGCAGGTTTAGGATGAAGCAGTGGATGGGCCTTTTGCTGCAGGGTGTCACTGATCCCAGCTTTCCTACCCTGCTGAGGGAAATCAGAGGTCTGTGTGCATTCTTTGTCTAAGCTGTGGAGTAGTTTTACATCCCATGAACACCCTTTCTAGAAGGTATGTGCTCAACTCTTCCAGCTGGAGACTTGTCCATGGAGGAGGCACTCTGTGGTCATGCACAGCCTCCTGAATGCTTTGGAGCACCTGTTGCTGGTTACAGCAATTTTCCAAATTGTTTTTCCCTACTATTTTCCAATTTTCCAAATTGTTCTTCCCTACTACTCAGTACCAAATCCCGTGTGTCTCTCTGGGAGCTCCTGGCTCTGATGCAGGGGTAAGCGGTGGAAAGGACGCTGTAGGGATGTCCTGTGGGATGGGTGAAGACCAGGAACATGGGGCTCTGGGGACAGAAGCCGGGCCCTGCAGCACTCAGCACTTTGTTTCTACAGCCTCTCTTAGCTGTAAGGGTACAGAGTAGCAAGTGTGAGGCTGAAATGTGTCGCTATGTCTGAGGAGATTCTGTTTATTGCTGTGGCTCCCTGGAGGGTGGAAGGAAATACTCCTTGTGGGCAGAGGAACCCTGGTGTGGCACCCACAGCTGTGGGGATTGGCTCACAGTGGCTGTGTTTCATCGTTTCTGAAAGGCAGAGGAATATAAGAATCCAAGGGATAGCTGGAGTCTGATTTTTACAGGTGGAAGGGGAGCATTGTACCTTTTACCACTAGCCACAGAGAGGCTGAAAGTAAATGGAACCCAGAAGCTTAACCTGGTTTTAACAAGCTGGAAAGAGCTGGCAAGGAGAGGGGTTAGTGGGAGGAGAGGGATGGGATGGGATGGGATGGGATGGGATGGGATGGGAGGATGCTGGTTGCCCCAGAAATTGAAAAGCAGTCTCTGGGAGCAGGAACTGAGCCGAACTTGCCTTGCACACAGGGGGCTTGTGTGCCTACACACAGGGGGCTTGTGTGCCAGCCCCAGAGCCAACCCACCTCCCTGGGGTGCTGTGTCTCTCCGTGGTCTTTCATCCAGCTCCAAACTGAGTGTGGGGGCTGGGTGCTGGGCAGCCTCCCGGTCTGGGGTAGCACAGCCTGGTGAGCCACAGCCTGGCTGACACACCCAGCTAGCAAAACTGCTAATTCCTCTATGGATACTCTATTTTTTCTTCCCTAGAGCTGATGCAGGAGGTCTCTAGATGTCCCTGTGTGATGTGGGAGAAGGGAGGGCCAAGCACTGAAACACAGGTGGGCAGGAATGTCAGGGTTGTCTCCAGCTCTGTGCTGGGTGTCTTTGGGGACCCCTGACACTCCCTCTCTGTGGCTGCAGCTGCTATTTCTCCCCCAGCCCAGGCAGGCAGAGGCCACTCAGAGCAGGCCTGTGCCTGAGGAGTGTGGTTTGCTGAGCTGATGGGAAATCTGCTCTTAAACTGGAGGTGTTTGGGGGCATGGCTGCCTGGATTTGTAGGGAATCGCTGTTGAGCTGCTGTGCTATCGATTTACACATTACCTGGGCTTTGCAGTCTCACTCCTCTTCCTTCCCATTGGCTTTGGGGCTCTGCAGGCACACGCTGGCAGTGCTGATCCCTCCTTGCCTGGCGTGGGGAATTGGGCTGTGGCTGCAGATGATCCCCCAGGTGAGGCTCAGACCCTGAGGGCAAAGCTCCTTCATGGACCTCTGGGCAGCACAGCACTGTCCCAGCAAGGAAATCTTTTTTCCTCCTTTCAGGCTCAATTTTCCTCTGTGCTGGTCCCCGGGAGAGAGGGTACAGCCTCTGAAACCCCTCTGAAGTACCAGCCTGGAGCTGTACACAGGCACAGCGTTGTTTAAAGAAACTTCCAAGCTTCACCTCTTTGCTGGGTGATGGCACCTCTCAGGACATCACCAAGAGGAGGTGTCATGAATGCTGATGACCCAAAAGAGACCACCAAGAAGAAATTCCTTCCTCCAGATGCTGCTTCAGCATCTCTTTCCGGGCAGCACTCCCTCCAGTCCTCACCCCTTGCCCTGCAGGAGGAGCTGGCAAAGCTGCTGAGCAGCTCAGGGCACTAAGCCGAATGGATAGACTTAATTCTGCTGTCTGGAAACCTTGCAGCAGCTGGGGCAGAGTGTGATCACCGCCTGCAGCAAGTCCTCAGAGCCCTCACTGCCCTGTCGCCCAGCCTTGGGGTCGGGTGTTTCACCCAGCACTGCAGCTCCTGGGGTGACCCAGCCTCACAGACCCATCCAGCTGTGCCCTGTGCCTCCATCAACAAGGCCAGACTCTGCTGGGCAGCAGTTTGATGTGTGGATGGTGGGTACAAAATCCCTTCCTGTTTCTGACTGTGTTTCCCATCCCACTGGGGTGGGCGCGATGCCACAGGACTCGGATTGCTGTTCTCTTCCCACTCAGCTTTGGGGTCCCTGTGGCACTCTCAGAGGGGCCACCTGGGGCTTGTTCAGGTGGAAAAGGAACATTTGGAGCACAGGGTGGAGAAACTGATTTTTTCCTTTTGTAAGGAAAGAAGTAAATCCTCAGTGCTGGTGGGAAGTGGCATAGAAAAGGAGTTGCCTGGATTACAGGGAGAGAAGTGCCAATTATATTAAAACGGGGGGAAAATCAGGAAGGCTTTATCGGGACTATTCTCTGACAAAACTTGCAGCTACAGGCTGTGTATGAAAAGCCTCCGATTTGAATCCACAGAAATATTCTGGCTATAATAATCCCGCGGTATTGAGGCGAAACTCCCGTAGGGTCCAGTGGGAGCCTTGCTTGGGGCCTGGAGGATTTACCTTATCGGTCTTTTGAAAATGTTAAAGAATTTAAAACCCCCAGCTGCCTTACCCAGAGGAAAATCCTGTGTGTGGCAACGCTGAGGCCTGTGTGCCACCACGAGAGCGGGCGCTGTGTGCCCACAGAGGTGCCAGGCTCTTCTCTTTGTCCTTCCCCACTCGCTGTGCACAGGGATAACAGCAAGAGCCTGGAAAGTTTCTCACGCTGCTCTCTGTCAGCACTTTGTTCCTTCTCTGTGCCTGGCTGGGCTGTGAGCCCTCAGGTCCTGGCTGCCCCTGTCCTTGCTGCTCGGCCAGGGTGACAAATGTCCGGTGCAGGGTCACTGGAGGGGCATTCCCGGGACATGCCACGCTTTGGTAGCCGTGGCCCTGCCACGTGTCCCTCCCCACAGGCTGCGGTGCTTGCTGTGAGCTGCACAGGCACAGGTGTGGTGTGGGGGGTGAAGCTTTTTGGACAGCACTGGGGACCAAAGTGTCCCCCTGGGACTGTTCTGTACCTGCACCGTGAGCACCTGCTCTCCCAGCTCTTTGCACAGGGCTTTTAAATACATTAGTGCTGCAAAATGTGGTCCCCAGGGACAGCACCCAGTGTCACTCTCCTTGTCCCAGGTCAGTGGGAGACAGTTCTCCTTGTGCTGCTCCATGCTGGGCCTGTTTGCCCCTCACAGAGCTGCCCCATGCCCACAGCTGTGGTGTGGGAGGTACCCCAGGCACCACACAGGACAGAGGCTTAAAATAATGATCAATAACCTATATCTGTTTTCTGGCTGCTGCGGTTATTTTTGGGCCCCATCTCTTTCCCACGTGACCTGAGTTTTACCACTTGAGGCAACCAGATTGATAAAACCCCTCTGCAAGGTTGTTTAAACCCAGAATGAAGTGGAATGAGGAGAAGTGTTGGAAAGCAGCAGCTATTGATTTTCAGGGTCTCCACTTTCCAATCCGTGATGGGGAGAGGAGCTGGCCCTGGGGTGCTGTGGCCCTGCAGTGCCTGGGTTGTGCTGATGTGGGTGCAGCTCCTCACCAAAGCACATTCCTGCTTGGAAAACGGCACCTTCTGGAAAGCTGGAGACCAAAGGGCATCCTGATGTACAAGGAGCTCAGGTGAGGAGCCTCTGGGGACTTGCTGGAGCATCAGAGATGAGAAGTGCACGCCAGGCTGCTCAAAGCACTGAGATAGGACCAGTTCTTGCTGCTTCAAGAAAAGGATGGGAAACAATGGTGACTGTTGAGAAAAGGGAAGTTCTTTATGTGCTCAGACAACCCTCGGATTGTGTCCTGAAGGATACACCCCTCTAACCCACACAGCATTTTTTCTCCTCTTCTTCAGGTGGCTGTGGCTCCCCTCACCATCAATCTGAGCCTCCGATCAGCCCGAGCCCTGCATCACTGAGACCTCAGAGATAATTTGCAGCAGCATCTTCTGGAGGTTAATAACACATTGTGGGATGTGGTCACTTTTAAATTCACTGCTGTCTGTCTGATTTCACTTCATATCCTCTTGGCTGTGTTCTGCTGCAAAAAACCAGCCCCCAGTTGCTCAGTACAACAGCATCTGGCTTTCCCCTGATTATTAACTTCTTTTTTTTTCTATTTTGGGGTCCTTTTCCCTTCCTAGTAATTGGTGCTGGGTTGCTGGGGGGAAACCATCTGCGTGACTGGGGAGATTTAGAGAGTCAGTAACAGAAGGGATGTTATCAGAGTCTGGTACTTTAGGAGACTGTGGTAATCCAAAGCTGATTACAGCTGGGCTGGTGCAGCAGGAAATTCGGGACATATTGGACACTGACACTTCCCAGCAGCATCAAGCAGTGCAGGGCTGCCTGGCTGTGTTGGGGAGGGAGGGCTCCACTCCCTGTTTGCATGGAGGGGACAGGCAGTGACCCTTTCCCCCAGATCACTGTCCAGGCTGCCCTGGATCAAACCATCCTATTGATTACCGCTTTGATTCCCGCTGCTTTATTTACTTGCTCAGTAATAATTTGCTTAATAAAACCCTGCTATAGCAATTAGAGAGTGCCCAACCCTTTTGATTTCCAATTCCATTCCCAGCCCCAAAGACACTTGGTGTTCCTGCACTTCCCCTGAGATGCAGCCTGGGGTGTATAATGCATAATTTGGGGTTGCAGGGGCTGACCCATTGCTTTTCGTCCATAGGTACCAGTAGATAGGTACCATCTTGGGTTTAGGTGATCTGGGGAGACCCTGTCCCAGGAAACCTCCACTGCAAAGCCCAGGGGAGAAAAGGAACAGTGATTCCTGACACCCCAACAGGGAGCATGGGAAAGAAAACTCAGCAAAACCCATGATGCCCTCGTGGTGGGTCTTAATAGCCCATTTCTCATGCGAGCACCACTTGATTTACACAGCAATGTTCCACGGTGAGGAAAGCATCGTTCTCATTAGTGCAGCACCCAGCATGGCAGGGCCCTGGCTGTGGGCAAGCCAGCAGCAGAAATATGAAATAATATCAATAAAAGGGAGCAAAAGTGGAGCTTGCCAGATGCAGCCACGTTGGGGGTTGTCAGGAAATGACAACACTGCGTGCAGGTTCCGTGCAAGATTAGAAGTGTTTGGAAATTGTCCCCCTGAGTCTTTAGCCAGGAATGGGCAGTATGCAAATACAGCGAGTTAATCATTGCAAAATAGGACAGCGTTTCCAGGGACAGGAGGCAATTTTATTCCTTTATTATGCAGGCTCCTTGCTCCTGAATATGATCAGGAGAAATTCCCATTTTTTGGGGGAAAAAAAAGAGAAGTGAACGAAAGTGAATGGAAAGGTTTGTACAGGGGAGATGCTTTTGGAGACCTTTGCTGCTCCTGGGGGGGTGGGAGCAGGGACCACCAGCATTGTGCCAAAGGCTTCTTTGGGTTGGATGATCACAAGGATTTAGTGTCAGTCAGGGAGCTGGTACGAGCTTTGTCCTGGCCTTATCTGCAGACCAGCCATAAACCTTGGGGGTGTCTGCAGCCATTTCGGGGGGTGCCAGGCTGGGGGGGGCCAGCTGGGTCCTGTGGGCAGGTTTGTCACACTGAAACAAGGTGCCCTAGAAGTGTGTGAGCACGGGGCAGGGCAGCACGGGCAGATACACGCCCAGCCTGGATCCCACCGGCAGCAATGATGTGGCACTTGCTCATCCCTCACTTTCTCATTTGATATTTTTTTCCTGAACTTTCCATCAGTGGAAAAAAAAAAAAGTTCCTGTTTGGCTGTTCCAGTCTAATTTGGGATGAAAACGAAGCGCTGAACTGTTCCTGTGGCCCGCGGCGGTGTTTAGCAGCTCTATTAATACAGCTCCACGCATATTAATAGCGGCTGCCTGCGAGCGGCGAGCACGTTCGGCTGTGCCTCCATCCCGGGGGGGCGTGGCTGCCCCCGGTGCCATTCCGGGATGTGGGATGTCGTGCTGGGATGTGGGATGTCGTGCTGGGATGTGGGATGCCCTGCTGGGATGTGGGACGCAGCGCTGCTTGCGGTGTGGCTCCCGTGGGACAGCAGCCAGGACCTGTGGCTCTGCATCACCGGGACGGGACAGAGCATCCCCTCTGATGTCCCTTCCCAACATTTTGGGACCACAGGAGCTCCAAACACCGGGAGAACCCTGGGATGTAGGTGGTTTTGGGTGTTTTGGACTGGTTTGCTGCCTCTAGATGGCACTGACCTAACGCGCACGGTTCAGGAGCGGCGGTGTCTGAGTGACATCTTCTCCCCTCCCTTGGGTTATTTTTGTTTTAGAACCCTGTAATAATGGATGTTCAGTTTCGGCAACGAGGTGCTGATTACAGAAATAATCGATGCCATTGAGAGAAAAGAGCCTGTCCGTGCCAGGTCCTTCCCTGCTCTCCTCCAGCAGGAGCCGGGGCTCAGGTCCCTATGGCCCCGGGGACAGCTGAGCAGGGACACCGGGACAGAAGGGATGCTCGGCCCCACGGGCAAGCGGAATTTCTTTCCTGGATGCCTCTTCCTTCCCTAAATACTCGTCACACGGGTGTGGGAAGGCAGCAGCACGGTGTGCAGCCGGGCAGGGTCCTTGGCTCCCCCAGACTTCCCCTGTTCTGCTCTCAGTCATCCCTAGTAACAGCTTTGCTCTCTAAATCCCATTTTATGCTGATTTCCACATCCCTTGAGTCTGGCAGCGAGAATCTGCCGTAAACCCTGGAGCAACATGAGATCCGTGGAACTCTAGGATGCTCTGAGGACCAAAGGCATGACAAGAAGAGAGGGAAAATTCCCAGTCCCGCTTGGCTTGCTGTGGAGGATAAAAAGCTCCAGCTGGGTGGGAATGGGGTGCAAATAGTGTTTGGTCCCTGAACAGCCCCATCCTGTCTCCTCCTGGGGCATCTCTCAGCAGGTCCCCAGCACCCTCCTCCTCCCCTGCAGGGATGGGAATGTGCATTTCCCACCATGGGGTTAAACACTGGGGATGATTTTAAAAAGAGACCCAGATTATGGGATGCTCTGGGGATTTCAGCACCTGGTGGCTGCCAGAAAGGGGGGTCATGGCTGCAATGACCAGAGCCTGGTGGCATTGGCCGTGTCTGCCCATGGAGCAGGAGGGTCTCAGCCCCTCTCTGCCTCCCTTCTCTGTGGGACTGACCACGGCTCCAGCCAGGATAGATTCCTTATCTGATGGGAGTTAAGCTTCCAGCATCACCCTGGCTGACAGGCTCCTTGTGCTCCTTCCCAGGAAATAATCACAACATTTTCCATCGTGCTTTGCCTGACCCTGTAGGTACTAATGAGAGAGGGAGAGCAGGGATGGGGCTGCTCAGGGCCAGCGCCTTGCAATGCAGCAGCTCTCCAAATTGTCTGCCAGGGATCCTGTGCGGGTAAGGAAGGGTTAACGGCCTGACCCACAATATCGATCTGTAGGTATTTGAAAATCGGTGTGTTTTCCTGCTGTACTTGCTGGGCAGCCTGAAAGAGGATATTGTGTATGTATTTCTCTGTGTATGAGTATATATTTGTATTTCCTAATTTATCTGACATCAGCTGCCTAAAGGACGGTATGGCATTATTTAAGCTTTATTTAAAGGACAAGTCAGGGGAGATTTCTGGAAAATTTGGGCTATTCCCCACGCAGCGAGGGAGGGGAATACTGAATTCCCTCCTTTCCAGCACAAATTAGCAAATGCATATTGCCTGAGCAGGAGGGAATACAATGTGATCAGGAAACTTGTACGAGGCAGGAGGCAGCTCTTCTCCCAGGGACTGCTGCTCTCGCTGCCCTGATTTCTCAGAGATGTTTGTGTCACTGTGCCTGGGTCCCTGGCTGGGATGTGTCCCTGCAGCAGCTTTCCCAACACACCTGGCAAAAATTCAAACTTTTGGCCACGCTCGTGGTTGGTGCTGTGTGGGGAGCACTCCCCAGGGTGAGAAGCAGTGGTGGATGCTTAAAAATCAGTAGAGGAGGGTTAAAAACAACACGTGGCTTGCGAGATGCCTTTTCCCTTTCCTGTAGGAGGGAAGGATGAGGACCAGCACATTCCCATCTCTCCAGTGGGTATCTGCAGCCAGAATTGCCTTTGAAAGTAAATCCTCACTCGGGAACCGGTTGCTGCCAATTCCATGGTGTCCTGAAGCGAAAGACCTGTACGAGTTACATGAAAGCCTCCTGATTTTTAACCTCATCTCATGCACTTTGAGAAGGTCTGATTTTTTTTTTATCTCTTGGAAGTGGCGTTATTGCTTCCAGCAAGAAAGCATCACTGAAATGCACATTTTCAAGGAGATTTTGGGAAGGGTCATAATGTCTTTGAAAGAAAGATGGATGTTTGGGTTGGATGAAGGTTCATAAGTTATCTGGGGGAAGGGTGCATCTACTGGGAAATATGGATGTCGGTAAAACATTTGCACCATCTTCTGTTTCCAGTGTGAAAAGTGGTGAAAGTTGGTCGCTGAGAGATTTTCCAGCTCTCTGCCAGCGTCAGTGGGAAGGCGAGGACGTTCACACGGACGCTGGCCGAAACAGTTGGAGGTTTTTGTAAACCAATCCTTTACCTTGCAGGTGCAAGTTGTTACACTGTATTTTTGTGGTAGTGACTGGAGAAATATTTTGAAATGGGTGTTGTAGGGTTTAGCCAATCATTCTGAGAAGTGGATGGTCGGTGACCGGTGACCAGTGGTTCTATGTCATTCAAGCGAACTAAGATATAAAATCTTTCTGTATATTAATAAATGATTCCATTCCATTCCATTCCTTCCTGGACTGGGCCTATGTTGTTTCTTGCCATCCCCAGTACTACAGCAACATTCCAGGGTTATCAAAGCTTCCAGAAATGTTGCTTTTAGAACTTGCAGTGTGTATTTAACTCTTCCTTCAGCAAATCTATTTGGCTTTTATTCTTATTTGCTAAGTAGCTGGCCTGCTTGGGAAGCTCAGAGGGGAGGGGAGGGCTTGTTGCAAGGAAGATGGAACTCAAGTCCCTCTTCTGGTCCTGGTAAGATCCTGTTTGCTTTCCTGAATTCCAGCTCTGACTTTTCCTAAGGCTTTTCTCCTCCCTAAAAAAAACCACATGGACATGAGGAGCAAAACCCTCATATTTTGTTTTTTAATTTCCCCCCAAATTGTGCCGGTTTTGGGGCAGCATGGCAATGGCAATTCATCTACATCTCCATGGAGGAGGGAGTGAGGTTCAGCGCCCTGAACTCACACAGAGAAAACAAATCCTCAAGCCACACAGAGATTAGGATGAGGCAAATCAATGTGGAGCATTCATAATGAATAGTAAATAAGCTAACGGGGGCTGGCTGTCTGCACAGGTGTAGAGCTTCATCAAGAGGCAGCGGTGACATCCCGATAATGGCTTGCATTTAATAACAGGATTTAACATCCCCCTAAAGGGAGCAGGCAGGCAGCTCCTGTCAGGACCACGAGACAGAGTTCCCTCATACTACACTTTCACCAACTGCTTGTGAAACTGGAGCAGGCAGTGGCAGAGAGAGGTGTTGTCCCTTCCCTCTTCCTGGCCAGAGCAGGCACCACTGCTACGGATGGGTGGAAGGCAAGAGGTGACTGTGGTGGGCTTTGGGGGGCCCAGTCCCTGAGGGGGATTGCCCTGACCCACAGTGTTGGCTGCTGGGACTGGGGCCGGGGCTCCCTGGAAGGGTCTGGCCACGAGGCAGAACCTCGCTGGGTCTGCGTTGTGCATCCTTGCATGGGGATGCTCTCCTGGGCATTCTCTGGGACCCATTCCCAGGCCATACAGCTGGAAACCCCCGAGCAGCCAAAGCCAGAGCTGGCTCCGTGCTTTGCTCCGCCGCAATTCCAGACTGTCCCACCCCACTGCAGCCCACCCGCGCCCCGGGATGCCATCCCAGCCCTGCTTCCCTGGAAACTCGGCATGCTCTGGGTGAGCAGACATCCTCGGGGAGCCCGGAGGCGGGAGGGCTGCGTGTGTGGGGGTGTCATCTTCCCGAATCCCCGCTCAGCATCCGCCGGGCTCCCGGGGAGCCGCGCGCCGGGCGGGCGCACACGGCAAGGCCGTTCATGGGCTCTATCAAAGGGGGCTGTGGAGAGCGTGGTAACCACAGGGATGAAACTTGATTAGCTGGGGTTGTGATCAATAATTAATGCTGGTTATTTATTATTTGTTAAGTGCCGGCACTGTGCTCGCTTCCGAGTCCCCCCAGTGGATCTCCAGCCTTGCTCGGCGTCCCTGGGTTGCATTTTTATGCTGCTCAAGGGTCACAAAAGATTTCAAAGAAAGAATATTTTAAAAAATGTAATCCTTTGTGCGGAGAGAACAGAAGCAGCCCGCCACTGTAGAATTCGCTGTAACTGGGGAGAAAAATTTATCTTCTTTTTCCTCGCGGTTTGATTTCAGGGCAGCTCCCAGGCAGCTCGGGATGGAATAATCTGCGGGTCAGAAGCCAGTGTGGGGGTAGTGCAGGTTCATCGCTGCAGCTCCTCTGCTTCCCGTGAAGCCAGAGCTGTGCCAAGTGCACCAGAGCAAAGAAAAGTGAGAGGCAATGCAGCTGGATTTGAAAAGATTTGAATTATTCAGTCGGCTGGGTCATGGGCAGAACATGCCACCTGTGGTACCTCTGGAGCCTGAGGGCTGCCATTCACCCCAGGGCACAGGGTGGGGAGGGTCCTTGGCTTTCCTGGAGCTGCGTGCTCCCCCCTGCCAGCTTGCAGGGGGTGTGGGCAGGGGGAGAGGTGGCTTTATGTCTCAGGAGAGAGGGGGCTGTGCCTTGGCTTCATACAGCAGCAAGGAATTAAACAAGGGGAGGGCAATATGGTGGGATGGAGAGAGAGACGGTGGGGCAGCAGGTTCACGAGTTGAAGGGGATGCAATAATTTGGACCCTCTGGAAACCAGCTGTGGGTGGGCAGGGAGAAGCTGCACTCTGCCTGCCCACCCCTCCCTCCCCAGGCACGGTGCTGCTCCCTGCACCTCTCACGGGGTGACCTCGCCGTGCCGGCACCATCACCTTCGTCCTCAGCCCCTGCGGGGAAACAGCACCGGGGTTTTTCAAGGGGAAAAGGAAGAACAACTAGGATTTGAGGAAACACCACAAGCAGTTTTTTTAGGAGTTTATAGACCCCTTCCTAGAGGTTCCTTTAGGGATCTGGGAGGCCTAGGACTATAGACCAGGTTTATAGACCCCTTCCCACAGATCCTTCAGTGCCCTGAGGGTGACAAGTTGCTGTGGGTAAGAGAGACAAGGAAGTGCCTGTGGGGAGAGTGGGCTGGTGGATCCTGTCTGTCCTACTTGAAGGTAGTGGCTCATCTTTTATAGTAATGAACTTACCAACCTTTTAAAGCCAATTATATTTCTTGCTCTAGTGCTCCAAGGGATTAGAGAACCTCTTCTAATTTCTGACCCAGGTGTATCTCCAGGTGAACCCCCCGGGCAATGCAAGGCTGGAGCCCCGTGGAACCCATGGGAGCTCTGTGCATGGTCTCACTGCCGGGGTGTATGTGGGTTATGTGGGTCAGGGCTGTGCTCCCTGGAGCCCCCATCCCTTTGCTGCAGCCTGGCTGCTCCGTGCCTGCCCCATAAATCCCTCCCTGTCCCCACGTCCCACCAATTCAGCTGTGAATTCACTCGGGGCTGCTGCGTGGTGACTTGGACTGGTGAGTGGCTGAGCACGGGCCGGGTGTGATGGATGGGACCACGCTGCTCAGAACAAGTGCACATCAGTTCCCACTGTTACTTGTTGCTGTCTGATGGCAACGAATCAAATTTATAAGCAAACTCCAGGTACTCAATGGCTCTGTTGTTATCTTGCTGGTCCCGGTGACTTGGACAAATCACTTAAGCTTTGTGCTTTGGTTCATTATTATATTATTTCAGAAAACTTTGTTAGCACCCTGTCCCAGCCTCATGCCACACGAAGCACAGGGTGATTGTCAATCTTCTCTTGCTATAGACAGAGAATTTGGCATGTAGAGAGCTTAATGGAAACACTCTCTAGTTAATCCCTGTTTTGATGCTACAAGCAAGGGAATGAAGGGTTAATGAACTCTCCCCAGAGAGATTAGTCTGGAATATTTAAGGCTTCTTTAGTCCCAACATTTATTAAAGGCTTTTTTTTTTCTTGTTGTTTTATTGTTGTAATACTCCATTCAAAGGAATCCCTCCTGGAGAATCCTTTCAATTTGGTCTCCAGCTCAGAAATAAACTGGTTTATCTTAGATCTTTTAATATCATACTCAGGGCTTTTAATAAATGTGAATTTCATCAGTGCCCTTTTTTTTTTTTTTTTTAAATTTTTTTTTTAACTGGTGAGATAATTTAATATTAACACATCACACCTTATCACCCAATAACACTTAGTCCCTGTAATCTTATGACAGGCTAATTTCTGTAGCAACATCCCCTGTGTCAAATCTGCTCCATTCCATTACTACCCTGGCTGCTCGTGGAGCCTGGGTTGGTAATGAATATTCTGGCTTCTAAGCTTTTATCTAAGGATTATGAAATGAATTTGGAGTTTAGCTTGAGGGAGTTACAGCTTCATTTTGCCTAGTGGAGCTCCTTCATATCGCTGGAATAAATCGTAGAGGTTTTCATGCTAAAAATGTAAGAGGGAGAATCAAAAAATATATATATGCTCCAAATCCCCTGGATGGGCCGGGGTGTTACGTGCAGGATTTGAGGAAAAGGGTTAATTGAAAAGAGAGCTGGGGAGATGGGAGAAGCGATGCCTGGCTCTGGGGAAGGGCAGAGCAGTGCTGTGTCTGTCGGTGGTGTGTCTGTCGGTGGTGTGTCTGTCAGTGGTGTGTCTGTCGGTCCCAGGGCAGTGCTGGGAGACGGGGGGAGGCAGAGGAGTGACCCTCACCCCTCCAGGTGGATCCTCTGCCACGGCAGCGGCGCTGGGGACCCGTGAGCCCCATCCCACTGCACAACAGGGGGCAGTGCCTCTCCCCTCCCGCCTTCCTCGTCTGTGACACTAACAGCTTTCACTTAATTTAATCTGCGCAGCTCACAAGGCTGAAGATGAGGTGAGCTCATTTGGCATAATTATCGGATGTGTCAGGAATGTGAAATCCCAGGCAGCGCAACTGTCCTGGAGCCATCACACCTCCGACAGCCTGGCGGCTGTTGATGCTGTGAGGATGGGAAATGCACCTGCTTCCTCAAGCAGAAAATAG
This sequence comes from Machaerirhynchus nigripectus, assembly GCA_013397975.1. NCBI lineage: Eukaryota > Metazoa > Chordata > Aves > Passeriformes > Dicruridae > Machaerirhynchus > Machaerirhynchus nigripectus. The sequence goes on along the minus strand of VZRQ01002666.1, from coordinate 787,938 downwards.
ACTCTGAAAAAAAAAGGGGTGAAGGCTAAACTGCTACGGTGGTTTTTTCATGTTTAGCACATGCTCTCCATCCCTGCTTTGTGCCCCCTCGGCATGTTTCTCTGCTTGGCCCTGGTGTGGTGCTGGATGATCAGTGCCACCCGTGCAGGCCAAGCTGGCGGCAGGCTGGGGAATGGGGACTTGGGAGCAAGGGACTGCTCCGAGCTCCCGTGCGTCCCACTGGTCACAGCTCTGGTCACACGCCTGTGGCGGAGGTGTGGGTGCTCTTCCTGAGGTGCCAAACTCTTCCTGGGACGGGAGGGAGAGCGGGACACTGTGCTGCAGGTGGGCTGTGCACTCAGGTCAGGGACTGGGGCACCCCTGACTGTCCCTGTCCCCTCCTGCCTGTCCTAAGCAGCCCAGAGCCTTTCTGTGGGAAACTGCAGCCACCATTCCTTGTACAGAGCAGGATGGGCAGAATGCATGGAATGGGATGAGAAATTTGGCTGCAGGGAGCAGAGGTGGGTGCCTGCTCCACTCTTGTCTGATTTCTGCCTGGATCATTCCACTACTCATTCGAAAATCCCTTTTTTTCTTCAGTAATCCCCCATCCCTGCTTTCCTGGCACGTGCTCTGGGGCACCTGGACAAGCCCAAGAGCTGCGTTGAACAGCCTGAATAGCTCTGGTGGTTTGAGCGGTGCCATTCAAGGCTTTGGGGCAGACTTTTCCAGCCTCTCTGCCACAGATGCCACCGGTAAGGAAATCACCGGAGCGGGTTTCAGGGATGTGCCCTATAGATCCCAGCCGGGAAACGGGAGGGACCTGGCTCAGCCCTGCCCACCCGCACGGCCGGCTGCCAAAATCCACCCGCTGCCACCTCTCCCTTCCTCGGTGAGAACCGAGTAATGAATTGGACAAAAAATAATTAACTTGCCCTAAATTGGGTATTAGCATATGAATTAGAGTTTAACATATGAAAGGGCTTTTGATGCCGCATAAAATTAATATGGAAAATGACCGTAACAGAATAACAAATTACACTTTAGGAGCTGGTTCCTCCGAGTCTGGCTGACAATGTGATGGTGACACGGAGGTGCTGGGGAGGGGGAGAGGCTGGGAGTGGGGCCGTGGTCTCTGACCCTCCCGTATTTGCTGCAGCCCCAAGCCTCAGGGATGCCTGTGCCCTGTTATGCTGGGGCTGAGGAAATTTGTGCAGGTAAAGTCCCTGGCACTTCCTTCGTGTTTATTTGGACAAGTGGTGGTATATTTTATGTTATTTTACTAGTGGTTAACCTGGGTGGTTTTTCTCCATTTGAGTTTTAAATATTCTGGCCAGGCTGGCTCTCAGCTGTTTTGTTAATTTATCCAGGATAGGGAGGATTTAAGACAGGTTGAGGCATATTGTGATATTGTTAAAAATGATCTGAAAAAAATTTACTATTCACAAGCAAAAAGTTTTCTAGGACAGAGTTAAGCTGGTAAAGACTGGCCATTTATTTTCTGAGGGGGAAAAAGAAAACCAAGCTTTAATTAGGATATGGGCAGTATGAACACAATTAAAGGCAGTTTGGGGAACAGCAGCTCCATGAGCTGCCAGTGCTGGTGTTGAGCTGCCATGTGGCCTCTGTGCATGCTACCAGATCAGCCCAACTGCAAACCCAAGGTCTTGGCTTAAACTATCTTTAAAGTCAATATATTTTACCTTTTATTTGGAGCAAGAGAACTCAGCTGATGAAGAGCAGCTCACTGAGATGCCAGAATGTGTACTCATGCCTTCAGGCATCACCCAGTGCAGGAGGTCTAGAAAATACGAGTTGGAAAGATTGAAGATTTGACAGAGAATAGGCTTAGATGAGATGTTAGGAAGAAATTGTTCCCTGTGAGGGTGCTGAGGCCCTGGCACGGGGTGCCCAGAGAAGCTGTGGCTGCCCCTGGATCCCTGGAAGTGTCCAAGACCAGGTTGGACGGGGCTTGGAGCAGCCTGGGATAGTGGAAGGTGTCCCTGCCCATGGCAGGGGAGTGGAACAAGGTGGTCTTTAAGGTCCCTCCCAACCCAGGCTGTTTTATTGTTATATGATATTTAATATCTCCAGGGAAACTCTTGAATTTCATAACCCCTGCAGGGTTCTCTGCCACATTTCCACCTCCCTTGCTGAGCATTGTGTATGGCACTGCTCCCTTGGCCACACTGTCCCCACAATCCCAGCAGACATCAGCCTCTTTCCAGCATGGGGTGTGCTGTGTGATGTGCAAAGCCCTCTGTGCTGGCCTGGGTCTGCATGATCATGAGAAGTCACAGAATTATGGAATGATTTGGGCTCAAAGGGTTTAAATTCTGAAAAAACATTCTCATTCCAACCCCTTGCTGTGGGCAGGGACACCTTCCACCAGACCAGGTTGCTCAAGGCCTGGCCTCGAACACTTCCAGGGATGAGGAGTCCACAACATCCCTGGGCAACCTGTTCCATGGCTTCATGGCTGTCCCTTTTCTTTGGATTTGGTTCTTTTTGCCTTTTTATTCTGTGAGCAGAATCCCTGCCGGCTGTGCATGTGCCTCAGACAGTAACATAATTACACCTTCCCAGCTGCTGTCTGTAAACCCTCTTGCCATGAGTGCCAATTAAAATAAATGCAGATTATTGGGAACTTAGAGCATAAACAAATCCCCTTTTGTCTAAATATCAGCCGGGGTTCTGGGGTCATTAGGGAGGTTTGCATTAGTGTCTGCATTCACTTTGGCAGGGAAGGACCTCAGCCTTGTTACCGGAGCAGGAAGCTGTCATGGCCCAGGGGGGTTTTTGGGACGGGTTCTGCATCCAAGGGGGATGGAGGGAGCACGTCGCTGCCCTGAGCAGTGAGCTTTTTTTGGATGGAGGAGCAGAGGGCTGCCTGCTCTGATGGGTCAGCAAACAAACAGGAGTCTGAAGAGCTTGCTCAGAATTCACGGCCAGGCAGAGCAAGCCAAATAGAGACACCCAGCTCTGCCCCGAGGGTTAACTACCTGCTGCTGAAATACTAATTGCAGGGAATTGTGTCCATCAATTATGGCAAACAGGGTTCAGTTCCTGGGAGGGTGACAGGAGAGGGAGAGGGAGGGAGCAGCCCTGATCATCTAAACGAGCTTTGTGCTAATCATCTCAGATGGGAGGGCTCCAGAGACTGGTAATGAGTGGGACATGAGCTTCTCTCACCAGCCTGTAACTAGCAGGTCCTCAGGAATGCAGAGCACCCCTTTGCTCAGGCTCTGGTTCACGCTCATGGTCCCTAGCTGGCCTGAAGGGTTGAGGTGTCCATGGCCATCACAGGCTGCTTTTCCTGGGGTTCGCTGTGCCCACCTTGGCCAGGATGCCTTTGATCACCTTGGAAATCACCACTACTTGTATCCCTCAGTGCCTTTTTGAGGGTCTGGATTAGCAGGGGAACCATGTCCTGCCAGTGCTGAGGTGGGATCATCCAACAGGCTGGGTTAAAGCCTCCCTTTCCTTCCTCCAGGCAACAATTTTAATTGCAGTCCTATGACAGTGCTAATAAAAAGAGGGATTTCACACTCTCTCCGGCTTTAGAAATCTATTGTTCGCCCTGTTTACCTCCCTTTTTGTTCTGAGAAATGCTTAATTGTCTCCTTGGACAAGGCTGTCCTTTGAATTATACTAAATTGGTGGTAATTTATGTAGCTTTTTTTTTGCTTCACACAACAGCAATTTGCTCTTTACAGACGTTGCTTTTGGGGGTGCTCAGCTCTGTGCATGAGCAGTCCTGGAGGGACCAGGGCAACCCCAGAGCCACAACTCCGCACCCCGAGGTGGCTCTCGGGACCTGACCTCTACTGTCCCCTTGTTGCTCCCTAGTGCTTTCAGATCCCTGGGGGAACTTGTGCTTCTGGCATCTCCAGTTTATTTGCAAGGAAGCAGGAGCAGGTATCTCTCCCAGGTTATCTTTTTGTTCCATGCTTGTTCTGTTTTTCTGAGCTCACAAGTTGCCCACGGTGGAGTTACCAAAGCACTGGATGAAGCGCTCTGTCTCTGAGACCATCTTAGGTTAAATGCTGCAGCAGTGATTTCTTTCAGATTTTTACACCATACCCCTGGTTGACTTGTTTCAGGGATGTGCTGGGTAAAAGATAAAAAAAGGTTAAAGACAACTAAAGTTTGGTTCAACGGAAAGGAACAGAGCTAGGGAAGGTTCTAGGGCACAAGTCATATGAGACATGACTGAGGGAATGGGGGGGCTCAGCCTGGAGTGAAGGAGGCTCAGGGGGAAGCTCATTGCTCTCTACAACTCCCTGGCAGGAGGGTGGAGCCAGGCCGGGCTCAGTCTCTCCTCTCAGGTAGCAAGCAGTAGGATGAGAGGAAACAGCCTCAAGTTGAGCCAGGGGTGATCTAGATTGGAGATCAGCTAAAAACTCTTCACCAAGAGGGTTGTCAGGAACAGGCTGCCCACGGCAGTGGTGGGTGACCATTCCTGGAGGGATTTAAAAGCTGTGTACACCTGGCACTCTCCATGTGCTGTAGGCACAGGCTCATCTTCCACGACATGATGCTGGTGAACTGGGGGGTCCTACTCCTGCAGATGCAGCCACTCCCCCGCTTAGACTCCAGGATGAAGCTGCTCTTTCTTTTTTTTTCCTTTTATTTCTTTTTCCCCCCTGTCGTTGGAGGCAATGTGGGTGGTGTCACGGGCCTTGTGGCTCTGTCACCTCCACGCCTGTCGCCCACAATGGCGTTTGTCTCCAGCCCGTTCTGCCCGGCTCTCCCATCTCGGTGTGGCCCCCTGCCTGCTGCCCCTGCCGGTCTGTGCAGACCAAAGCTGACTGGAGCACGAGTCTGCTTTGATCAGCGGGAGCCTCATATCCATTCCCGGGGAGATGGCAGGGATGGGATCAGCTCTGCCGCGCTCAGTGTCAGGCATTCGGTGTCGGGCATTCGGGGCCCCCTCCCGCCTGCCCTGCCCTGCCCTGGGGGGCTCCAGCTGCCCTCCTCCTGCCTTTGGGGACCAGGAGCTATGCCTGGGGGTGCCTGGAGTCCCCCAACCCTCCTGCCAGGTGAGCAGCCTGCCCCCAACTCGCCAGCCTCCCCTTGCTGTCCCTGCGCCCTGCAGGGGCCTGGCTGGCCGCTCTTCCCCTTTTGTCTCAGGGTGTCCCAAGATGTCTTGGGATGAATATCCTCATTCGGGGTGACGCTGGCCTCTGCAGCGCTGTCAGGATGGGTTCATCAGGCCGGCAGCTGTGAGCACGCTGGGCTGGAGGAGCCTTGTGAGAAAGTCCATTAATCCTCCTGTCACTCTTGCCAGCAGAGCCCTTTGCCAGCTGTGCCACTCTAGCACGTCTACATGATGGACAAAACCTCACTGGGAACGGGATGCAAAATTCATTGCTACTGGGACAGGACTCATCTGGCATCGCTGAGGTGACTGATTGCTTTTTTGGGTGCCTGGTAACCTGGGTGGCCAGCGGGGAGCGCAGGAGGGAAAGGAGGACAGGATCACACCACTGCCCGCAGCAGCATTGGCTCAGCCCCTGACCTTCTGTACAGCTCATTAAGAACACACCGAAGAGAAGGAGGGCAGAGCCATTACAGAGCAATTTATATGTAAATGCCCAAAGTACCAAAAAGAGCAACCCCACTGGCGTTCATCAGAAAAAAAAAAAGCATTGAATTTTCTTTTGTACGTGTCTGGGTTTGTTGGGATTTTTTGTTTTTCATTTTGGCAAGACAGAGTACAATGTCAACCTCCAGTTTGGCTTCTTGACTCTCCAGGTGCGTCCTTGTTGCAGCCAGGCACAGGTTGGTGCTGGGTTTTCCCCTGTCTGGGGGGTGAGACAGGGAGGCTTTGGCCTCTGGGACCCCCAGTAACCCTTGGAGATTGACATCCCATCTCTGCTGCCCACCTGGCACACCCAGACAAGTCCCCACTGAGTGGCTTAGCTGTCTCCACACCAGTGTGGGCACGTCAGGTGTTCCCACAGCCAGAGGCCTCACTTCCCCTTGGAAATCCTCAAACTTGTCCCAGAGGGATTTCCAAGAAAAGCAAGTTTACCTTTAGCTAAACCCCTCATTCTCTCTGCTGAGAGGTTTTAGCTCTCAGCTGAGGGCTGCTGCTGCCAGCAGCAGCAACAGAAACAAGGTAAAACACATGTATAAATTCTTAATCAAGCCATTATCAGTAATGGCCCCGAGTACAGCTGGTGCTGCTGGGAAGAGCGTGCCGCTGTCTTTGCACGTCTGAGGAACGAGCTGACGTTCCTCTCCTCGTGCTCTGTTGGCTCTTGTCAAGCTGAGACCATGCACAGGTGAGTTTGGGGGGTCCCTGGATCCAGCTGAAGGGCTGGGAAAGGCCTTGTTTGTGTCAGGAGCCTGGATGTAGTTTGATTCAAGGCAGAAAAGCTCAGCAAAGACTATTTCTGGACCTGAATGCAAAGCAGAAGAGCTGCCTGCAGGGAAAGTGCCACCAGCGCTCACGTCAAAATTCCCGACCCTTCTCCCAGCATCCCTCCATCCTGGCTCCTTCACAAAGCTGCCTGAGCCCGTGAAAACCCTCCCTGCATCAGCTTTGCACCTTCAGCAGCCACCACAGAGGGTTCCACGCGTGTGTGACCCTGCAGCGCAGGCGCAGGGAGGTGTTTGGGCCTTGCTCATGCCCCTCCCAGTGCATTCCCAGTGCAGTCCCTGGGTTTTGGGGCTTCCATCTGGCTGCTGCTGTGTTTGTGGGGTAACCACAGCACTACCCCATGCTCAGCATTGTGCAAATGAGTGTGACTACAAGCCCCACCCCACTGACGTAGCGCTGGTGTTGGTGGCTTTGCTGGTGTGAGCTCAGACTCATTTCTGTCCTGCCTCTCGACACACGACGTCTGGAGATTCCCAGGGCACAAAAACTTTCTGAGGTTTCTTTCTGCAGCTGTGCAAGGGAAAGCTGCTGAAGTGGCAGAGAGGGAAAAGTGGAGAATAAGCAATGTTACTGCATCACTATCAAATATGTACGAGCCCGTGTCCTGGCAGAGATGTGTTCATTGCCTCTCAAACCATTACCAGTGGATCAAACACAAGAGCTCGCTCTGGGGTGCTTGTGTCTGTGGCCAGACACCCAAAGCAGGTGCAGTGAGAAAATCTATCCTTGGCCTTACCCCTTCCTCTCCTCCAAATGCCAATTTACATTTTTTTTATATTAGTGTTAGGTTTAATCCTCAGCCTCGCCATGGGGCAAAGGAATATCAACCCTTTCTCCTGTGCAGCAGCAAGGGGCTGAGTTGCTGGCAGCTGCTGCAGAGGATGGGTTTGCAATGAGCACATCTCCCACGCTGGGGTTTGTTTGCTGCAGCTGCAAGGCCAGCCTGGGCCGAGCTTTTGGCTGTGTGTGCTGACGTGGTGTTATGGTGACATCCAGCATCGCTGTCACAGCAAACCATCACCACGGCTCTGGGGCTTGGGCTTATTGCTCCTCCTCTGACCTGAGCGTGGTGAGAGCCACAGCAAAGTAGAACCACTGGCAGGAGCTTCAATTTGCAACTCCACCTGCTGGGAAAAATGATGATGGGTAAGTTAAAAAAGGTGAAACGTTGCTGTCCAGGTGTGCAGAGATGGGTGCTCTCACTGGAGCAGGACCAGGGGCTGCCACAGCCCCAGTGTGAGCAGCAGTGAGAGCAGTGCCCAGATCTGGTGTGTTAATGAGCGATTTAATGAGGAACCACATCAAATGGCAGCTGTTGGCTGCCTGAAGGGACAGAAAACCTCACTCTGGTGCTTGCATCGTGCATTTTGCTGCCTCCTCACGTGCTTTGGTACCTCCGTTTGGGAGTGGAGGAATGCCTGCCAGCTCCAGCAGGAATTGCTCTAGATGCTTGGCCACCCCTTTGCTTATCCAAAAGGACTAACTGGGTGGGCTGGGGCCTTAATCAGCGAGTTCATAATTGGACTAATGGAGAGAAAGACACAGCTTCCCAGTGGCATGGGCAGCCTATTCCTTGTGTGCCTGTGTTGGCCCTCAGAAACTGGCTGAGAAAAATCACCAGAGCTCAAAGAACCCATGCCAGCAAGGATGCTCAGGGTAAAAGACTAAAATAAGGGTAGAAGACTAAAATAATGTTATTTAATCATGTCATACAAGAAGCTGATAAAGGATAACATAACACAGATCTGACATGGTAAATTCATATCTGAATGTCAGACTCCACTTTTGTTATATCCCTAATATATCTCCATTGAAGCAAGATAAATATGATTATAACATTTCATCTTAATCTTGAGGAGATAAAAATAATGCCCGTAGGCACAAGGGTGCTCCTGCTGTTTTTCCTGGCTCTCAGTCCATGGGAAGCCCTGTCTCATCCCTGCGGGGCACGTGCTTCCTGTCCCAACAACTTCCTCTGCACTCAGGCAAAGCTCAGTTCACCCCAGCTGCGTGGAGCATTCATTTAATGCACGTTCCTGCTCCTATCCTGCTCTGTGTCCCTGCTCCTGTTGGCTCTGGAGGTGTGTGGTGACCTCCTGCAGCACTGTGCCCTCCCTCATCCCTGCGGTGGCAGGGCTGAGCAGGACCCCAGGGGCCACCCAGTCGCAGAAGGGAGAGGAGAAGCCCCAGGATGCCCTTTTGCCTGCTCATTCCCTGAAGGTCTGAGGCCGGACTTGTCCCCTGCATGGTACCTCCCAGGGCAGAACAATTAATCAGTCCCCGGCTGTTCTCTACCTGGGAATTAGCTCATTTTCTGAGGATTAACCTAATTGTCTAATTATTCATTATATTGTCTCTCCTCCCGCTCCTCATTCATTGTTTGGTTGTTTTATTTGTAAAATATCTTTAGGCTCTTTTATTTGAAGGCATTCAAGAGATTTACTTTGTGGCTTTATTTTTTTTTTTTTCCATGTATTTCTTTTCTGAAAAGTCCTTCCTGAGCCAAACCTCTCCTGACAGAAAGGACTGGGAGGTCTGGCACTTCTGGTGGGTCATCTCCCCTGTGCCTGTGTGAAAGACCTCTAATCCATTTTTGTCCCTGTGTTCACCTTGCCTGATTGACTTCTGAGCCAATGTCACAGCACAGAAGGGATGTGACTCTAGGGAAGCTGCTCTGTGAGAGAACTCCTTGAGAGGAGTTTTAGGGTTAGGGCACAAGTGTGATTTTCTCCATCAACGGGTATTTAGCTGTTCGAGTTTGTCCTTGCCTCTAAAAACCCACCTGCTCCTGCCTCTGGGAAGTGGATGTGTGTCAACACCTTGGTCTTTGTTCTCAAGGCACACACTTGTCACCCCAAAAAAGCCCAAAACCAAAAGGAAATCACTCCTAGAACAGCCCTTTGTGGCTGTGAAGTTTGGAAGTGAAGGGAAGGATTCTCCATCCCCTATTCCACCTGCCTTTGCAGAAGGACTTAGGTGACCATTTAAGGAAGGGGACAAATTGCTGAGTCTTCTGCAGAACCCTCGTGCCCTGGGCTTCCCAGCTGGTGTAAGCTCCAACCAGTTAGCTCCAGGTAGCTCTTCCCAGCTGGTGTAAGCTCCAAGCAGTTAGCTCCAGGTAGCTCTTCCCAGCTGGTGTAAGCTCCAAGCAGTTAGCTCCAGGTAGCTCTTCCCAGCTGGTGTAAGCTCCACTTGGTTTTTTCATCCTGCAGAGATGTGCAGAGAGCTGGTCTAAAGCTTGGATTGGGGCTGAAACACCCTTGGAAGTGTCCAAAGTAAAAATAAGCTAAAACATGCCTTCATTGGTGAAAAAGGAGTGCTTGCTCTTCCCTTTCCACTTTGGTGCTAGAGCAGGAGCCGGTGGCAAGGGGACAGTCTGGCAAAGCTCTGCTGTCACTCAGGCAGAGAGCAGCTGAATCCCTGCAGATAATAATCCTCTATTGATTTTCGCCTTGTTTTTACAATCATTAGAGAATTTTCACTAAGCAGAAGGAGAAAATCTTCTGATCCCCCAGAGGGGTCTCATGTTCTCTCAAGGAAATAACAACAAACGAACAAAAAAAAACAAAGCAGAAAAATTAAACCCATGAGTAAACCATAAATAATGGGGTAGAGCTGGCTGAGAGCACTTTGATGTTCAAATGCATCAGTTACATGATTTGGTTGTTTTTCTTAGCATTTTCTTGTACTTTCCTAACTTTTCATGAGCAGGTTTGCAGTACCAGGCATTGCTCCTCCACAGTCCATCCGCATTTCCAGCCCTGCACAGAGGAGCATGAGCTGGGCTGGGCACAGGTGGGTTTGGTGCTGTGCCGGAGGCTTTTGGGGATCATTCCTCTGGGAGAAGTCTGTCTGATAAGGCCCTAGCTGTGTTTTGAGGAATTCCCAAAACACGTGTGTGTGTTTGTGTGTTGGCTCCCCATGTGTGTCCGTGCCTGGCTTGGGTGTCAGGGTTGGTGGAGGCTGAGTTTGTGCCCATGTTGTGGCTGTCTCTGAGGCGTTCTGCAGCCTGGAGGTGACTCTGAAGAGTTCCCTGTGGCACAGAGAAGGGCTGTGTGTGTACACAGAATCTGGAATGGTTTGGGTTGGAAGGGACTTTAAAATTCATCTCGTTCCACCCCCTGCCATAGGCAGGGACACCTTCCACTAGCCCAGGTTGCTCCAAGCCGTGTCCACCCTGGCTTTGAACATTTCCAGGGATGGGGCAGCCACAGCTTCTCTGGGCACCCTGTGCCAGAGCCTCACAGCCCTCTACATGTGCCTGCACACACGTGTGTGCTCGGGGACAGGGGTCTGTACACCTCATCCCAGCACAGCCTTTGGAATGGGTGTCAGTTCCAAGGGCTGGCAGCACTGTCCTGCTGCTCAGAGGTGCCTGCTGGCTCACACAACTGAAAAGATTATGACATTCAAAAGAAATAATTTATAAACAGCAGATGTTTCATAAACTGTGACTAAAAACCCAACAGCACAACAGACAGAACACCAGCCCACCCAGTAAGTGCCTCGATTTGGAAACAGGTATCTGGGCACAGCAGCTGCTGGGAATACAAAGAGGGCATCTGAGGGAAATCAGACTCTTGCATTTTTTATAAGAAACGGGGGGAAGAATGATATGATTGATATGATATGATTGATATGATATGATATGATATGATATGATATGATGAAATGTAAGGTGGGGAAGGGGGAAGGAAGAGGGGAAAACAACAATGAAGATGCAGCAGAGCTGAGCCACCACATGCAGAGCTTTGACAGTGAGCTCTGTGCAAAGCTGGAGCCCTTTGCAGCAGCAGCAGCAGCACAGTGGCCCTGTCCCCTGCCTTCCCGAGCTGGGCAGGGAGGAGAGCAGGACTGCTGCTGGGGGCACGGGTCCTGACCAGGGAAGGGCCAGCAGAGCCTGACACTGCCATGTACCCCTTTCCCAAGAGCCTTGTTGTTACAACTGTAAAAAATCCATTTCAACATCAAAGTCTGTTTTAATTTGAGCTTTCAGTCTCTTTGATTTCATTTCTTCTTCATCTGCTAAATAATGACAAGAGCACTTTCAGAAAATGCCCTCCAGCGCTCTCTAATTTGTTTTTGGACTGTAATCAGCCCTCCTCCTCTTCCTCTTCAAGACCCTGCAGCCCCTGCCCAGGCAGGAGCCTGGAGGAGAGAGTGTACATCTCCTTCCTTGTGCTCCAGCAGATCCAGGCATCTGGGGCAGAGCTGCTGGGTGAAAGCCTCCGTCCAGCTGTGGCTCCTGGGGACAAATCTGCCATGGACTCCACGGGCCTGCTGCAGCTCAGCATCTCCCCCCAGTCCCACCCCTCCACCAGAGCATCTGTCAGGGGCAGCTCCTTCCTCACATGATCCCACAGATCTCCTGTACTTCTCCAGTCCTAGTCCCTGCCACACACAACCAGAAGACACCTCCTGCAGCCCCAGCCTTGGTGGCCATCAGCCTCCCTGGTAGGATTACCTGGTCTCCCTCAGGCACTGCAGGGATGCAACTCTCTGAAGGACTTGGCCAGTTCTTTCCCAGCTGGAAATCCTTGTGGTTGCCCCAGAAACTCTTTGGCAGAGATCCACATCTCTTGACCAGCTTTTGGCAGCCTGCAGATTGGCCTCTGGGGTAGCCAGTGTTGTGGTTTCCCACCCACATCCACAAGTGTCTGCTATTTTGTTCAGCTTCTGGGTGAAGGTGTGGATCAAACAGCCAAATATCTGCTACTGCCACCTGAAAACTGCTGGGAAACGTGTAGAAACATGGAGTGAAGGAGATCTCAGGAGGGATCCAGCCAGTCTCTCCTCAGGGAAGCTGGATCAGGTAGCCCTGGCTGGCAGGAATTTGTCCCCACTGTGTAAGGGAGTTGATGTATCTGCTCAGTGCCAGCCAGAGCCCTCAACTGGGCTCTCCATTTCTCACTGGCTGAAGATGGAGCTTCCATGGCTTCCCCTTTTGTGACTGCCATGCCTTCAACACTGCACTGAACGCCAGAGGAGAAGGCTCACAGCACAATGTCTGTGTACACAGCACGTTAAATCCAAGGAACACAACCCTCTGCAGCCCTGTTATTTGTTAAAGGCTGCTGAAGCTGTTACTTCTAGTTTGTGTCTTGTCTCCTTTTATGTCTTCTCTGTTTGTCCCTGTCTGGGAGCTGGGGGGCCTGGGGACTCAGGGACCTGGTTCCCTGCTGGGTGTGTGCTGGCACCCAGAGCCTGGCTCCGTGCAGCACTACAAAACCAGCTCAGACAGTGGGGGGATCCTGAAAGAAGGGGGCCACACTCTGGTTTAATTATAACCTGGTCTCCCTGGAGGTCATCACGTGCAGACAAGCTTCAGAAAAGGCTCATAAAGGGCCCTAGAAATCCCCCTAATTTTCCATCTTGGCATACCCCAGGTCCCAGGCATTTGCAGGTGGTTCCTTCTTTCCTAGAAAAAAAAGAGGATTCATCCAGATCTCATCCTGTCTCATTCCCTGGGTCAGGGCTGAGGGCTCATGTTCACATTCCTCATCTCCCATTTGTTGCCATTTCCATGAGGGAAGAGCTTTTTGGAGGGTGTCCTTGGAGAGGCGCTGTGCATTAGAGAGCTCACTCAGACAGGACTGGTGCTGTCACCATTTCCTGCATCATCCCAGAGCTTCCAGCTCACACCATCCCGTGCTGCCGTGTCCTTACGGTTGTGAATTTCTTTGGGATCAGGGAGGAGGCCCAGTGTGAAGGTGTCTGTCCAGCTGTGTCTGGCTGAGCCCACGTGCTGCCCACGTGAGGCTGGGCTTTGCTGAGCTGCTGCAGGAGCTGCACCAGCCACCCCAAAAGTGACCTCCTCTGACAAGTCTGACCCTCCGCAGGAGCTGTCCTTGTGGCCAAATGAAAACTTGAGTATTTTCTGTACAGAGTGAGGGCTCTGAAAGGTCAGCCATCCTTGGGCTTTGCCATCAATAAAGCTTAATTTGGGGACAGTGATTACCTGTCAGAGCAAGCGTCTGTCTACCCCAGCACCCTCATCTCCAAAAGCAGCCAAGGGAATGGGTAGAATTCAGGGAAAACAGCAGCTGCACCTCCCCAGCCCACAGCAGCTCTCCCTGCCTGCAACTTAGGCACTTCCTTGAGGGGCTCTGGTTAATAATGTTGATGGACTTTTTTCCCCATGCATTTGTCTAATTGCTTTTTGCATTTGTGGATATCCACTAGCTGGTCTCAGCCAAGGAAAGGTTAATGAATTAGAGCCCTTGAAAGCAGCAAAGGGTTTAAATGGAAACAATTCTCTAAGCACAAATCCTCGCGTTCTCATACTGCTGTTAAGAGCTGCAGAATCATTTTGAGGGTGGTTGGTGTAAGTATGGGAACCCCAGCCCTATCCCCCTTCTGACCCATTTCCCAGCCCAGAGAAACTGGGGTGGTTTATCTGGCTCTGCCTGAAACCTGCCATTCCCACCCCTGTTTTGCTCTGTGCTGGGAGGATTTTAGTTTTTTGCTTTCACTTATTCATTTTCTGCTAGAGGAGGAGGAGGAAGAGTTTGGATTGTTTTTGTTGCAAATGTACAGCCTGAAAAGCAACAGCTGCTTAATATGGATGAGTTTCATGGGACCCAGAAAGTGGAGGAGAGAAGAAATACAAAGGGATGAAGTTTGGCACAAGTGGAAATGATCATCATGAGGACAAACCTGCTGGAGGAGAAGGGTCCAGAGGAGAGAGGTGTCAGCAGTGTGTGGTTTCAGTTGAAAGAGAGGTTTCAATCAGGCTTTATGGCCATGGTGAAGGTGGATGGGGGTCTTCACTCTGCTGCTCCCATGCTGGACCAGCAGCACTGGTCACACTGGGACACGCTGGTGGCTCTGGGTTGACAGCAGTGGCTGGGGAGCAGCAGAGTGATGTGCTCCTGCCCAGGCAGGACTCCAGGGACAGCTCATTCAAGGAATGCACTGGAAATTGCTCAGCTGCCAAATCTGGGGTTTCATGGTGTAATTAGTGCGAGTAGGGTGCAATTAACCACAGGGATCAAGCAGAGGAAATCTCAAAGTGTAAGAGGAGCCTAAAGTTGTCCTGGAGCCTCCCGTGGTGCTGGCCCTGGCACCCTGGCCAAGCCCCAGCAGTGTGAAGGAGAGCTTTCCTGGAGCTCTGCACATCTTTCCAAGCTCTAAACACCTGACCAGCCTCACCTGGGACCAGGTGACCCACCCACCTTCAGCCCTTAGTCAGGGCTGTATTTAAGCTCAGGCTCTGAGTTTTCTTCTTTCTCTGGGTTGGGCTGTGTGGGTGCCTTACCTGGCCTTTCTCCTTGCCTCTGACTTCAGGGCTGCCCCCAAAATTGGCTCTCCCTGCTCTGGGACTGAGCTCCTGGCTCATGTTCTTGGCAGAGCAGGCCTCTCCTTGCTGGTTCTTGACACTTTATCTGCAGGTAGGTCAGCTTTTGTTTCATTTTATTTGTGCTTAATGCTTTTTGTTAATGGAAGAGCTGATCTCATTTCTCCCTGAAATTGCCTTATTTGCTGCATGGGCAGATGAGCTGTGAAATGTCAGTGCAGAACTTGAGGAGGGAGAATGGGTTGGGGGTTCATGCAGGGGGAAGGGGTTGAAAGGTCCATGTGTTGATGCCACAACTCTGGAAGCTGCCAGTGCCCTTAGGATCATTTCCAGGTGAGCAAAACTTGCTGTTGCTGTGCAGACCACGCTCTGTGGGAGCTGGAAGTTGGCAAGAGTAAAGAAATGCTTTCACTCAGTTTTCCCCCCCACCATATCTTCTTTCTGCTGTTCCCAGCCCCTGAAGGCTGCTGCAAGATTTAGGAGCTGATTTTCAGGTCTCAGAGCAAGTTCCCACTGTGTTCCCAGCTGCTGGCAGGGTTTTAAAGCAGGAGAGGCTGCCTGTGGTATGTTCTGATGGGGCATGGAAGGAGGGCTGCAAGAACTGGGGAAGCATGGAGTGCAAAAATAAGGCTGAACAGAGGTGAGGGAAGGGGTGCTGGAAGCAGCTGGCAGTGGATTGTGATAAGGTGACAAGAAGCTCTAACACTTCAGCAGCTGCTCGGTGCAGCCAGGAACCCAACACATTTAATGAGATGCTGCCTGCTGAGAAGTGAAAGGGTTGGTTTCCTTAAATAAATATTATAATGATATGCAGGAGACTGCTCTGGCAGGGTGCTCCAGCCCCCCCAGTTCTCCCCTGGCACCTGGCAGCACTTTACTTGAACTCCAGGGTGAGTGCAAGAGGCTCAGGCTGCGGGGGAATGGCTGTGGGCACTGGGAGCACTGGGCCTGCCCGCTCCTGTGGAGGTGGGCTGTGACCCGGAGGAGGAGGTTCAGGCAGGCTGCTTGGACAGATCTTGGTCAGGCTGGGGGTGAAGGAAGGGCTGGGCATGGTCCCTGGGCAGGCATTTGGGCTGCATGGTTCTCCTCCCTGTTGCCCTCAGTGATACCCACAGCTGCTGTTACCAGCTTAGAGCTGACACCGAAATCCACTTCAATCCCCCCTCTCCTGTGCTGGCCTGATTATCAGTTACCAAAATCTGCTGCCACTGTGGTGCTTTCTGCACTGCCTGGGCACCTGTGAGAGCCTGGGAGGCTCCTCTGGCCAGCCTGGAGAAGGTCTGGGCTTGGAGAGAAGGAAGGAAATGAAGGTTTGATGGGCAGGGCTGAGCTGTGGTGTTTGTGATCAAACCCACTGGGCACGAGTGTGCAGCAAGACTAAAACCCCTCTGTAATGCGGGTTTGGGGCTTTAGGGGCGATGCTGGTGTTCTTCACTGGCTGCTGAGTTGCTCTGTGGTCAAACTGCTGTGGGTTTTTGTGGCTGCCCAGTGCTTGTAACCAGCCTGGAGGGCTGTGCTTAATGCCAGGGCAAGTTCCTTCCTTCCCACAGGCTGGCACATTCCCTCTGTTCCTCTGGACCAGCCCACAGCTCTTGAGGAAGATGGAGAGCTGGAGTAGTGGCCAGGAGACTGGAACAAAGGGGAAGGCTGACAGTCCCCTCCCAGAGCTGTGATCACAGGAACACGCAGCACCTTGCTGCACTGCAAGTGTGAGATCATCCCAGCCTTCATTGCTCCTCCAGGCCCTGTTGCAGGTGATATCCTCTGCCTGTGCCCTGCCACAGCTGCAAAAACAACTGCTCAAGGGAGGAGTGAGAGGAGCTGGGAGACAGCAATGGACTAACCAGAGCTCCTCTGCTTCAGCTCAGCAGCTGCTTTGCTCAGATGTGCATCTGCCTGTAATTATTTCCATGCAGAGTACTTGCTTGTAACCCACTTTTTCAGTGCTTTCTCTCCAGCCTTTGGCCAAATACTCCCAGGGCAAGGGCAGGTGGCAATCCTCCTGTTTCTGCTTTTCCCGGAATGCTAGTTTTCTGTGTGGAAATAACACAGGTTTCTGCAGTCAGAAAATGGTTGGCAGGCTGAGTCATTCACAGGGTGCAAACACACTGTGGATTGGCCTCCAGGAGCTGGGCAGCCACCATAAAAGGTTCCTCCTTCATCTGAAACCCAGACAAATGCTCATAAAGCCTTCATCTTTAGGTGCACTAAGTGCTGGGGAGAGCTTTTCCATTCCTTTCCATGCTGGGAAGGGTGTTTCACCATGAAGAGCTCAGGAGATGGGTGGGGTGTGGAGGTGCTGTGAAGCTGCTGGGGCTCAGGGCAGCTTTGGGCTGTGACCTGAGGCATTCCTGCCTCCCATCGCTGCCCCTGGGAGCTCCGTGCTCTCAGAGAGAGCTGCTGCTCGCTCAGGGTGGCCACGAATGAGCTCCAAGGTGGCCACGGACTTGTTCTGCTCCTGGGGTAGGGCTGCAGGGTTGGTTCTGCCCGAGCTGAACCTGGAGAGAAGCCAGGGCCACCTCCTAAACCAAACCTGAGCCCTTCCAAACTGCAGGTTCGCCACAAACCAGTCTCAGGGATAGGAGCAGAAGTTCTGTTGGTCCAATTCTTTCTGGGGTTCTGCCTCTGAGCTGGAGGAGCATCTGTGGCCCCACTGATGGGATGGCATCGTTCCCTTCCGCCCACCACATACCCCTCATTTCTTGTATTTTGAAAAGTGCTAGAACAGCCTTAAAAATAGATGGTAAAAGAGAGAAAGTGCAAAAAAACCAGTTTAAAACATTTCTGCGTAGTTGTCGCTATTTTTAGCCACAATTTGATAAATGAATGTAGGTCAAAAAATGGGGGAGAGAGTTCACACTTCTTCTTTTGTACGAAATTTAAGATAATTTTGGGAAAACTGGAGCAGCTCAGGAAGGGACTAAGCAGGTGCTGAGCATGAAGTGTTTCTGCCTGGAGAGCAGGCTCCTCGCATGGTGGGTAGGGTGAAGGAAATTTTTATTTCCTCAAAAATGCTCCCCACTTTGAAATATTTACATAAAATACCTCCCCCACAAGTTTCCACTGCACTTCTGGAGCTGGGGCAGTGGTGCAAAGGGCATTTCCTCAGGTCTAAAGCTCTGGTTTTGTTGACTCTCTGGATGTGGTGAGAGCAGAGGCTTCATTTTTAATCTATTTATTTATTTATTTTAAATGCACCAGGCCTGTGAGATGACTGCTGGAGGTGTGTGGGGGGAAAACACCTGGGTGATACAGACACAAAACCTGGTTCATTCTCCTGTCAAATGTCTCTGCTCCAAGACAAGAGTTTGAGGGCTGGCTGTATGTGGGAAGGGATGGGGGAGATGGATGAAGGTGAAGTGCTTTGAAGTGGGACACAGACTAGACCTAGTTCCAGTTTCAGCCTCTTCTGGCCTTGAGGAAGTTGTTCACCGGGATTTCTGGATGTCAGAATCCTTTGAAGAGGAAGAGGAAGCGGGAATAAGGAGCAGTTGTATGAGGGACGTGTGTTTGGACAGGGCTGTAGAGCTCAAGAAGGACATCCACATACTTGAATGCCTTGAATATCCTTGGCACACTCCTGCCAGCCCTTCAGGTGGCAGATCTCTGCTCTGGGCTGGATGGGTCCCTGTGCTGCAGCAGCTGAATCCCACAGGGATCAGGAGGGATGCTCTGTGCTCTGCCCCTCTTCCCATCTCCTGCTTTGCCCCACTCTGCAAAGAAAATCCTGCCAAAAGAACTTTCTTGTTGCAGTACTCTATTACCTCCAGGACTCTTGCTCACTGCTCTGCTGGCTTTCAGGCATATCCAAATGTAATTAATGTGTTCTAAATTAATCTTCAGCACACAGGGGAGCGAAAAGACACAACCTTCCCTGACTTTCTCCCAGTCCCCCATTCGTCCTAATGATGGTGTGGAACAGTAGGAGTGCAAGAAAGAGCATTTAATACCCACCTGTGCTGTTCTGAAGGTGTGCTTGCAGCTCTCTGCAGGGCAGGATAATCACTGCACCGACTGCTGTGGGACTGTCAGCGTGGGCAGGGAGGGTTGGCACCTGCAGCCCCCCCGCTTTCCTCAGGCTGGAATGTCACTGCTGGGGCACTGAGCAAGCTCAGGTGCCCCTCAGTCCCCTCCTTGCTGGGCTTGCTCAGGTGGGACTCGGGGAGGGACCATTAAGGGGCTCAATGCAAGCTCTGCCTGGGGCAGCACATCGCACACCAGGAAACCAGTGCACAGAAAAGGTGTAACTTTAAAAGAAAAAGCATTCGGGGGCTGATGCAATTCTTTTTCAGCCGCACTCACTATTAAATTGCTGTTGTGATTGAAGCCCAGCTCAGGTCCCCCTCAGCTCTTTTCCCCCTTCTCTCTGGCCGGCTGGGGGAGAGAAGAATTGGGAGGGCAGAAGTGACAAAACCTCGTGGGCTGAGATAAAGACAGCGTAACAGGGAAGGCAAAAGCTGTGCATACAGACAGAGCCAACAAGGAATTAACTCCCCCTTGCCATGAACTGGCAGGTATTCAGCCATCCCCGGGACAGCAGGCCTCTGTCACATGTAATGGTGACTTGGCAAGACGAACGCCGTCATTCCAAATGTTCCCCTTTCCTTCTTCTCCCCAGCTTTGCATGCTGAGCATGGTGCCATATGCTCTGGTATGTCCCTTTGGTCCCAAGGGATCCCCTTCCAGCTCCTTGTGCACCCTGATCCCCTCGGTGGTGGGGTGGGGCCTTGGCTGTACGAGCCCTGCTCAGCAGTGACTCAAACCCCCCCGTGTTACCTAAGCCAGGCCCACAGCAGCTGCTGGGAAGAAAAGAACCCCTGTCCCAGACAAACCCAGCACAGCGCCTGGCTGGCGCGTGCCGTGCTTGGGAGGTCCCTGAGAGCTTCTCAGTGTGACCCCAGCCTCTGGTGCCAGGTTATGTCCCCAAGTCACGGCATCTCCTGTCTGCAGTGGCACGGCTGTGTCCCAGGCTGTCTGATGGCACCGGGGGTGCAGCAGGGAACTTCAGGAAACTTCAAGAGCAGCAGGTTTTTGTGTAGTTTCTGTCTCATTTTTCTCTGGCCATTTAAAAATATTGATGTGTTAGTGCCAGATATGCTGAGTTGCTTGTGTGTGCAAACCATGTGTTTAATTCTGCTTTAACGTCATCAATGGCTTTTTATCTGGAAACCTCCAAGTGGCTGGAGAGGGGAGGAGACGGTTTGTTGTGATGGTATGGGAGGTGCAGAGCATCACTGTGGGGCTGTGGGTGCCTGTCCCACGTCCCAGGGATGTCCAGGAATGGTCATCCCATGGGGCTGGATGAACCCATCCTCCTCTCTGTGTGACAGCCTGGCTCTGCATTGTGAGAGCTGCCCAGGACAAAGCCAGGCCCCTCCCTGTGATCCCTGGCTTTGAACACTTCCTTTTACTCCCCACCCAAAATGTTGTTCTCCCTTGAAAGGGCACATAAACATGACAGTGTTTATGTGTCTGCACTTGAGAAACGTGGTTTGTAATGTGCATTTCCAGTGTTTTCAATGGATACAGTCATTTATCATAGAATCCTAGAATGGTTTGGTTTGAAGGGACCTTAAAAATCTTGTTCCAACCTCATTGCCGTGGGCAGGGGTGCCATTCACCAGACCAGGTTGCTCAGGGCCCCATCCAACCTGGCCTTGTTGGATATCAAATATTAAAACCCTCTTTTGCTATGG
The DNA here is from genome assembly GCA_013397975.1 of Machaerirhynchus nigripectus. Classification (NCBI taxonomy): domain Eukaryota; kingdom Metazoa; phylum Chordata; class Aves; order Passeriformes; family Dicruridae; genus Machaerirhynchus; species Machaerirhynchus nigripectus. The sequence goes on along the minus strand of VZRQ01002666.1, from coordinate 767,579 downwards.
GTTTGGGAGCCACTGGTGGCCAGAAAATGCCCTACAAAGAGCTCAGTTGTGCTGCAAGTGATTGCATGTGCTTGACTTGTGGCAGAAGAAAAAATAGTTTGACTTTTTTCAGACTCAGCTAAAGCAAGATTAATGGAAAATCAATATGTGTGCTGTAAAATCTGTTTAGTTAATACATATAGCACTCTAAAAGTACAAAATAATAGAAAAGTAGGTAGGGTAAAAAGACAGTAGTTGATGGATCACCTTTGATTTTTTTTTTTAATAGAGAGAATAATTGTGTGTGTAACTCTGGGATGAGGTTCTTAGCAAGCTGACATCATGTTCTTCAACTCTTCCATCCATTTAGTCATGAAAACCACTGTTTTCAGTGTACTGGGAAGAGTGTGGCATATTTGTTATCAAGCCTCAGAGGTGTTCTGTACATGAGGAGCAACCAGGAAGGCTGTAAATGTGACTTGGAGAATGTTAACCCTGTGTTTTGTTGGATGAGGACACTTCTTGTGTCCTTCCCCTCCCCACTGGTGAGAGCCTCTGGGGCAGGACTTGCTTCTCCAATGGACAGGGGCCTGTGCTGCCCTTGGGGCTGTTTCTCTGGGGAAGGCCTGGTGAGCAACGCTCTGCTGGCTGCTGACTGCGTTCCCAACCATCCAACCTCATGGGAGTGAGCGCTCCCTGAGCTTCACACTTGGTGTGTCCTCCCAGAGGGGCTGCCTGTCACAGCAAAGCCCAGCAAAGCCTGCCCTGAGCTGAAAACGAGATGGGTCCCTGCAAAGAAAGGGGACACTTCTCGTCTTGATTGGCTTGGAATCCAAGTGAGAGGCTGGACAAAGTGCAGGAAATAGGGATATTGTGGGGGTTTTTTTGCCTTTGGTCTCAGGACCAGAGTCAGGGACAAAAGCAGAGGCTCCTCAGTTGCAGCCCTGTCGTCTCCTTGGAGAGAGAGAGGGATCCATCAAGTCAGGAGCCATCCAGGGATGGAGAGCCAAGCTCCCTCCAGGATGGAATGTTGTCACCCTCTGCTGCTGCACACAGTGGCACCCTGTGCTGGCTGCTGGAGGGGCTCCAATGTTGACTTTTTCACAGCTGTCCTGGTGACAAAGTGGGGCTTTTCCAGAGCAGGAAGTCTGTGAGTCAGCCACAGCACCAGCCTAGCCCAGGGCAGCATAGGTGCAGGTTTGCTGTGTAATTAATATTTAAATTTGAGGACGAAGTTTCCCCTGGAGGTCCAAATTCTGTCTCTGAGATCTAGTGTACAAAATATCATATTCCATGATAGATGGGGGAATAGAGCCATGACAGCCTGCAGAGCAGGGAATTCCATCAAGGAAAGAAGTAATATATAATTTTCGGGACCCAAATTGGTTCCCAGACCTTCTGGGCAATAGCCTCGTTAACAGAGGATACACAGGCACCTCTCAAAAAGCAGTGCCATGTCCTGCTGATTGCTGAGGTGTTCATTGGATGAGGTCTGTACCAAAACCTTCCCCACAGGAAGAGGAGGGTTGGGCTGATGGCAGCATACAAGTGAGGTTCCTCTGTGCTGCTCTTTCACCTGGGACAGACTCTCTGGGAACTGCTTGGATCCATTAAAACATCCAACACGCTGAGCACATGATATGGGTCCTAGGAACACTTCTCAAAGGCACAGATGGCAGGTCAGGGCCTGAATCCTGAAGCCAGACTCCTAGGAAACTCTGTGGGCGTGGGAAGATGTTTTCCTGGACAACTGAGTGGCCCATCCTGATTGTGTGACCATGCTGTGCTCTCCAATCCAGATGCTGGTTCCCATCTTTATTCCCCTGTGCGTAGGAGGTTGTGCAGCAGGAGCACGGGATGAAGCCCAGCTGAAAACCTAAAGTACCTAAAGAGCCACTTCTAGAAAAAACTGAAGATACTCTGAAATTTTCAGGCCTGAGAGCAAGTACCAGGTAGACATAGCTGCACCTGGGAAGGCTGGTCTTTTCTCTTGAGATGGATTTCTCTGCCTCAGCCTGTGGTATTAAACATAAAAAATACAGTACTAGAGTATAAAACTCCAAAGATTTATGCTTGAGCTTTTCCGCCCGACTCCTGTGCTTGTTTTACTGCTTACTTAAGGGGCCCAATTATGGCTGGGAAGAGGCAGAGGGTGGGGAAGAAGCCTGTCACCTCAATGTCAAGTGCTTCAGGCAGGTGTAATGCCTCCTGGCTGCTGCTGGGAAGGGGAGGGGCAGGTTTGGGTGACAGTAAGTGGGTAATGCTCCCGCAGCATCAGCCCTCTTAGGGCATTTGTGGTGGGGGAAGTCCAGCTCTGAGGATGGCTGCGTTACAAATGCTCCTTGGATGCGCTGCTGTTCCAGAAAAACCTCAACCTCTCCCGCCTGCCTCCCTGCCAAGCCTCAAAGAACAAACACTGGCAGTTCTTAGTGGAAAAGAAAGAAGAATAAGACTCTCTTGAGGAGGATTTAGGGGTTTTTTTGTTGTTTAGTTTTTGTTTGCTTAAGAAGAAAAGTTGGACTTTACCAGAATTTGGTATACATGAGGGTCTGAGTTACAGATGTCTCCTGGATTCCTGTTCCTTGCTGCCTTCAAAGTGTTGACTGTTCTCCCAACCTCCTGCAAGGGAAGGCAGAATGCTCAGTTTCCATCATAAAAAATCCCACATGGAGTAGAAATTTCCCTGCAGCACCTCCGTGGTGTCTGTGAGGTGCCAGCAAGGAGCAGGGAGGGGGAGAGTGGCGGTGGCTGGTTGTGATGGGCAGATTTCGGATGAAGCAGGGAAGTCACGGGGCTGCAGGAGGCGTTTGCTGTGTGGTGATCCTGGTTGCTCAGCTGGCACCTCAAAAAGAAGCTTTGCCACATGAGTGGCATTTTCTAGAGGTGGAGTTGCAGCGACTCAATGGTGCTGTGAGCAGGGAGCAGAGGATTAATTCTGCCCCCATCCCACTCCCTTGCAGAGATTCCTGCTGGCTCCAGCATCCCTGCAGCAGCCAGCTCAGCCCCTCCTGCCCCTGGGTCTTGCCCTCCCCATCACCAAAATACGAGACAGGATTGGGGCCATTCTCCTCCTCAGGGCTCAGGCAGCTGCCAGGGATCTGAGAGGTGAAGTCTCTTTTTGGTGGGCTGAAAACTTAAACGAAATGCTATAGTCAACCTAACAAAAAAAATTAAGAAACCAATTAAAAATTAATTAAAAATTAAGAAACTTGACCCCCAAATGGTCAAGTTAAGAAACTTTGGTGTCATTAGTCTGAACAGCAGCTGGGTTTTGTTCCACATCCTCCTGATTTTCACCTCCTTCATCAGCAGTAATTTTCCAGGGGTTATAAAGGTGGTTGTTTCGCCGCTATACAAACACACTCCTGTCTTTCAAACTTTCACTTTTAAAAATATATTTAATGGGGGGAAAAAAAGCACACTGAGCAATTTATTGCAGCTGTTTCTGTCCTGTCACCAGGGAGATACTGAAAGAACAAGTCTGGCATGGCAAGAAGGTGGGAAGGCTGGGGTAGAATTGAAATGGGAGATGGAAAAGAACAGGCAGAGGGAGGGGCAGAACCCCCTCTGTGGTACAGACACCCGTGCCCATAATGTCTGTGCACATTTACACACCACATCTGTGTGCATTTAAATCCAGACCTGTGTTTGTGTGACAAACCAGCCCAGAGAGAGTTTATTATTATTGCTGTTATTGGCAGGAACTTTTTCTTCCTGTGCCTAAGTATAAAGGAAAAAAATCCATATTATTGTTTCGCGCCAGGTTGTACAAGATGCCAGTACACAGGTTAATGAAAAAAATGCATGAATTTGGATAGATATATAAAGGTCCCTTGGGTGTTCAGTCATAAATCTTTGTAGCTGGAAGGCAGAGCAGACATAAATAGGCCTGATATAACCAACTGTTTTACATACAAATGAATGCTGGCCTTTTATTTGGTTGACAATATTATTATTTTGAATCCAAGGAGAATATTAAATGAATTTTGTCATGCTGTCTCCATTAGGAGTGATCCCTGATCTGTGAATTGACTGTAGTGCAGGCTTCAGGGGCTCCATGCAGGGCTGCAGAAAGAGAGGGGGTGTGCTTTATTTCATGTAATGGGCCAAGTGTCACTGAAATGCACTGGGTTCTTTAGAGAAATGTGCCTTCCCTTAAAGCTCCACTGGGAAGGAGGAAGAAAGGAAATAAATTGACTTATGATGGCCCCATACTTGTAATTATGGGTCCTGTACAATGGATTTCCACTGAACCGACAGCAGCAGAGAACTTATTTCTTTTTAAATATAAATTATTTCTTCTTTGCCATGCCAGGCACTGTGTGCTGGCGTAAGCTGCCAAGCTGTCAGTGCTAGGATCCACATTTCCTTATTTATTATTTGCTTATTTATTATCTGCGGGACATGCAGAGCTAATAAACGGCTTCCCCTTCCTCTGCCTGGCAGCAGGAGGGGGTGCACGGTGTGTGGGAACCCCCAAACCCCTCCTATTGAAAAGGGGACAGAAGTCACCTATGTATTGACACTGCTGCTGGGCCAGCTTCATGCTGCAGCCTGCTCTGAGTCAGGGTTGCAGGGGGGCCTGGAGAGGAAAAGGCTCCATCAGTCCCTGGAGTAAAACCAGATGTTCTGTGGGATTTCCCTGCAGGACCACCCAGCTCCTTGGAGCTACTGGTTGGTATTAAAGGCATAAATAAAATGGTGCTTGTTTATTCTGGGTGTCCCCTGACTGCAAACCCAGCAAAAAAAGGACCTGCTGCGCTTTACTGGGCAGTAAAATGTATCTGGAGGGAATGTGCCAAGGGCAAGCAGAGATGAGGCTTTTTGGGTTAATTTTGTGAAGAGTAGCAGGAAAAGGGGAGGAGTGTGGCTTATGGGCCTCGTGCAGCTTGTTCTTTATGCTGTTTGTGTGTCTGCATGAGCAACACTAAAACGGCTCTAAACACGCTGGGTTTTTTGGAAGCTCACTGACAAATGCTCTCAGCATTTCTTACACGCAGAACAGTGTCCCTGTGTGTTTGTCTGGGAGCTGGGGTTGGTCACTGCTGAGCCCAGTCGTTTTGCTGATGAGAGGTCTCAGCACAGATTGCTTTTAAAACCTATTTAGTAGAATCTGTGTCTCTAAGGTATCTCTGCATGCCTGAATACACGATTTCCTCACTGGTTTTGTGCCCTCATGCTCAAAAAAAACCATGTCAGGTAAATGTGATTATCTACCCTTTACAGACAGCGAATGGGGTGAAGAAAAATGAGATGATTTGGTGAAGGCTGCACACACAACCTGTAGCAAAGCTGACGCCAGTTCCCCACGGCTGGGACTCAGCTCCCACCCTCCCTCTGGAGCAGTTGGTGCGATTTTCATTTTCCACCATCTTCCTTTGGGTAGAGCAGGTGTTACCCCAGAACCTACAGGTGCCTCTGCTAGGGTCAAGCAGCCTGAGGGAAAATTTAAACCTGAGAATCTCGCTGGATGTGTGAATTGTGTGCTGGGAGAGCTGCCATGTAGGAAGGACCTTGGTCACCCTTCCAAGTTACCCCTCTGTTATTGGGTAAAAGAGGAAAACACGTTGGGATGCTTGAGACTGCTCAAATCCTTTATTTTTTGTGCCTAACTTGCTATTTTTTGGCTGCCTCAGAGGGCTGGCTTCACTTCTGGCCCCGGCTCTGAGCAGCTCCTCTCACTGAGCTGCTGCTCGAAGGCAGATGAGTTATGCAGGAGGTGCCCTCCTGGTGCCTTTGCATTTTTTAGCACTGCCAGACACAACCATCCTGCTTTCCTTTCCCTGAGTTTAGTTCCAGGCTATTTCCTGCCTCTTTGGGTGCACAAAGCAAAGCCCAGCTTAGCTGGGTTGCTACAGGTCTTTGAGGTTGTGTCTGTTCTTGGCTCACCTAAGCCATGGAAAGATTGTGGCAATTGAAATTTCTATGAAGGGAAGTTTAATTTTAAAACAAAGCCTTCAAACAGTCAGAGCCAGCCAGCTCAGAGGATTGTGCTTTCAGAAAAAAAAAAAAAGGAAAAAAAATTAGCATTTGAAAGCAAATCTTCCTGATTCATAATAATCTGGGAAATTAATATTGAAAAAGAAATACGGAGCACCACAGTATTCTTATTTCCTCAGAGCTGACAAGCCTAAATCTAAAAGTGGAGTGTGTTCCTGAATCTAAAAATCTGGATGTTTAAAATTTTTATCTGAGCTCTCTCTTTGGTCTCAGGCAGAGCCCGTGAGAGGCAAGCAGGAGCCTTGGCCACGCTGTCCCCGTGGCAGGGCAGGTTTGCTCCTGGGCCAGGTGCCCTGCCAGCAGACTGTGGGAGGCTTTCCTTTCCCATTTCATGGGGATGTGGGGGGAAGTGTGGGGTCTCCTCTGGAGTGTGGGGAGGTGCCATCTGCCAGGGTGGCTCTGAACCAGCACCACGCTGCTCCAGCCCTGCTGGCCTTGGCGATCCCGGCTCGGATCAGCTCTGCATCAGCACCAGGGGTTATGGGCTGGTGATCAGAGAGCTGGTGGGAGAAGAGGGCAGGGGAAAAGGCTTCTGACAAATATGCAGATCCTTGAACCACAACTGAGATAACGAGGAGTAATGTGCGCCCTTTGCTGCTGGATCCTCGTGCTGCCTCTGTGCCTTTGGCTGCAAAGCCAGAGTTTCCTTTGAATAACTGTGTTGTAAAGAAGCCCGGCCAGCACGGGGGTGGTGGGGGTGCGGCCCTGCAGAGAGAGCCAGGCAGGTCTGCTCCAGGACCAGCTGCTGCTGCTGCTCCCCAGCGAGGCACGGGCTGGGGAACTGTGGCAGCAGGCAGAGGAGAAGTGTCTCGGAAATTGTTTTTGGAGGGAATTATAATTAAAAATAACTGCAGGACAGAACGAGCACAGGCTACAGAGGAAAGATGCAGAAGCACTTGAAAGTCTTTCTGTTCTGTTTCCAAGTTCTGCTGGACACCCTGGACTGGGACACTTCCAGGGATCCAGGGGCAGCCACAGCTTCTCTGGGCACCCTGTGTCAGGGAACCTCACAGGGAAGAATTTCTTCCCAATATCCCATCTAAACCTGCCCTCTGGCATTTTGGAGCCATTAATGCAGGATGTCCTGCATTAGGAACACCTTTAGTGTCCAGCTTCTACCTCCATCATTATCAGCCCAAAATACTCCCTAGCCTTAATGAGACCTGGGATGGAAAGCAGCAAAGGCTGAAAGTGCCTCAGCCAGCCCAGATTTTTGGCCTTGCTGTTAAAGGTGCTGAGGACCACTGGGTTCACAGTCACTCGCTGTGGATGCCCCAACACCACTTTATAAATTTTTTGCCATTGTGGCAGAGATTTATCCATATCTCAGACCCTCTTCCTCCACATCTGCTGCACCACAGACCTTCCCACCTCTGGGCATTACTTTGCTGCCTCTCAGGGAGTTGGTTCTTAACATCTCGTGTTCCTTTGCTGCTGCAAATGTAAAATAGCTTTGTTCAGCATGTTGTGAAGGGCTACCGCTAATAGCTAATATTCTTGTTTAATTTTTCAGCTGTAAATAAGAAAACATAAACAACAGTGGACAGCACTGGCTCGGTGGCGCGTTTGCTAATGCGGGAAGCAGTTATTCACACGCCTTTTGTTCACAGCTCCAAAAACAAAGGGAAAGGAGGAAAAGCCCCGCGAGCCTTGCAGGAGCAGCTAGCAGTTTGCACGGAGGGCTCTGCTCCCTTCCTGGGAAATGCCTCTGCGAGCCCCTCAGCAGCACAAGCTTCCTACAATGCGGGGCTAAATGCAACTTAACTCCTCTTTTATTTGCATTTAATGCGCCACGGCTGAATAGAGATGCCAGCCCGGGTAATGAACACAACTGCAATCTGTTTATACAGCAAATAGGAGTCATATTTTTCCCGTGTAATTCCCTGTAGCCTGGTGAAGGCTTAAAAGCGGGGTGCTCAGGGACTTGGAATTCTCTCTGTGTCTGTCGTGACCCTGGCGTGGCTTCAGCTCCTGGGTTTCTTGTAGATCTTTCACAGCAAATTTCCTTTGGTGCTTCAGTGCTGGCTCCTGGGCACGCTGAGAGAAGTTTGAATGCTGCTGGCACAGAGCAGCTGCAATTAAGACATCAGGATCTGTGAAAGGGCTGCTGTCACTCAGCATATTGGCTGATACGAAGCATTTGTTGGCATTACTGATTTTAGCTTTTCTCTATCACCTACTCCTTGTCACTCACTTGGTTTTTTGTGGTTTACAAAAGAGAACACCTCCAAAAGAGCAGAAATCCCACCTGCCTGACACCTGCTTGTGTCCAGCCCTGAGGGAGGGGGGAGCTGTGGCTGCCCTGGGAAGCAGGGGGGGATACAGGTAAACTGTGCCTGGGCTGTCCCCAACCATGCGTTGTGATGAAGTCAGAATTTAGTTGTAGCCCAGATCCTCATGCAAAAGGATCTTCAGCATCAAATTTCAGGTTTTACCCCCAGCTGGCAGCCGGGCATGGCAGCACTATCCTTGGACCTTTATTATCAAGCTGATGTGAGGGGAACTTTCTTCCTGTATGTGCTCAAGAGGCGCCAGGAGAGCTGCCTCACATTGGGATTCCCAGTGCTGCACGAATAGGGCCAGGAGCAGAGCCCAAAGCGCTCCTGCAGCTCCCTTGGACGAGTGCAGGGTGTTTGCACGTGGCCCAGGATGGAGGAGGCAAACATAAATACCTGTTTGTGCCAGAGGAGTTGTGTGCTGCCCGTGCACATCATCAGGGTGTGTGTGGGAGTGGGGAAATAGATCTGTGAGCTGGAGCTCTGGGAAGGATTGCTGGAAGGACTCTGCATGGAGAACCTTGTGTTCAGGTGCCTCGGGGCTGCTGTACTGGAATTTAAATGCAGTTAAAACCAGGTTTGTTAATGGGAGGTGTCCCTTTAGAGGGCAGTGATCACAGCCTTCATTTGGCACTCAGACACAGGGGGGATCTCCCTGTCCTGCCCAGAAATGGGGATAATCTTTCCTGCAAACTTCAGAGAGGTCAGTGCTTCCTTAAAGAAATGTTTTCTCAAAAAATTGCCCTCACTTGCAGGGGGACTCAACTGCACATCCCCAGGATGAATCCTTCCGTCCAGAGGAACCCACAAGCCACGGTTTGGTACAGCTTGTGTGAGACAGGCTCGGGATCAGTGTGATGGCTCCCTCGGTGGGGCTGGCGCTGGGACGCGCGGGTGTTCTGTGGAACGGAGCAGGGTGTGGGTGAGTTTCTGCGGCGGCAGCTCAGGCACAGCTCATCCTCTTCTGGGGGGTCACAGCTTGTGCTGCTGGTGTGGGACGCTGCCCTTGTTCTGTAGGCAATGGATGCGGGCAGCTTCAGAAGGTAAGAAAGTGCTTCAGCCTCCATTATTCAGTCTTTGGAGGGGAGAAGAAAGCCCGTGTGCTTACGTGCTTTTTATGAGCTGCTCTTTTGCTTTGAAGATGGGAACCTGAGAGAACTCCCTTGTGAAAGCCCCGTGGGGAGCCCTCCTGCCCCAGGCACTCAGCTCGCTTTGGGGAGGCGGGGGAGACCTGGAGCTGTGCCCCGGGCTGGGCAGCCACCAGCACCAGCCGGTGGTGACAGTGGGCATCGCTGTCTCCAGCTGCAGGAGGGGGCTGCAGCAGCTCCAGCGATGCTCTCTGGGAATCGAGCAAGTGATGCGAGTGTGAAACAGCACCTCCGTGAGGTGTCAGCAGCGGTGGAACTCAGCGAGAGATAAGAGTGTGCGTGGAGTGACTCTTCCCCTGATCAGCTCACGGGCTGTTGTTAGTTTGCTTCCTCCTCTGGTGTAATCCTCATAAAAAATAAATGTTGCTGTTCTTCCACCAGGACTGAGGGGCTGGGTGGGGGGGTGGTCCTCTCTTTCATTTCTTTATCCTGAGGCTTCCTTCATCCCCCTTCTCGTCTGCACAGAAGGGGGTGGTAAACATAGGGATGAAACACAAGCCAGGAACACCCACTTATTGATGTTTCCTGCATTGTCCGCCCAAGACAGGTGGGCTCTGAGGCTGGGGCAGCAGGCGAGTTCCCTTTTTGATGGATTCAAATAAGAGAGCAGCTTTTAAGATAAATTCCTCCTCTTGTTGCTCAGTTGTTCATTTCTAAACAGTGCTTTGTTCCTTCATGGGGTGTATTATTTCTGTTTTTCCATTTCAAGGAGGACTCAGATCCTTCCTGCTTTTTTTCTAGGATCAAACTGGGCTTTTCATAGAGCAAGGGACTCCTTGGTGGCTCCTTTCCTTCTCCACCCACCCTGAGCTGCTCCTGTCTACAGCAGGGCCAAGCTGCAGCTGGTGGGAGGAGAGGAGGGGAATCCCCTCTTTTCTTATGTTTGAAGGTTAGAAATATCGAGAATGGGGATGGTCATGAAAAATACATGTGCCTCATGTGGGAGCTGGCCTACATTTCCCACCAAATGCCTCCTGGCCCATGTTTTGAAGATGTGCCCTGTGTTTTGAGTTGTTTTTCCCTTGTTTCTCTTCTATCTGCGTGGATGCATTTGGATGATCTCATTCTCCCTTCACCAAGTAAGTCCCTTAGAGGTGGTGCTGGGCGTGGATGCTCTGTGCTGTCAGTGATGTGTCTGGAACGTGGCCACCTCAGCAGGACCTCAGTGTCCCCGAATTCAGTGGCACCTGCTCTGCAGGAGGGAGTTCAGCACTACTGAGCTCTGGTGAGAGCACAGCCTGCAGGCTGTGCTGGTGGAGCTTTGGGCACAAAGCCCCAAGGATTCCTCTTGCTGGCACAGGGGCTGGGTAACCTGGGGGGAGGGACCCGAAACTCATCACAAATTAATTTCTATGCCTAGGCAACACTGGTTCCCAAGATCTGTGGTGTTAACAGTGGTGCAGCCCCACAGGGGGCTGCCCAAACTGCACAATAGTGGTGTTTGGGGGGGTGTGGGCTTTCTGTAAATACAATCATACAAAAAGAGCAAGCCCTGGCTGGGAGGCTGCTCCTCTCCTGTGCATTTTGTACCTGTTGCCTTCATCTCCCTGCTCATACTGGGACTCTCAAATTCTGTCCCCTCAGTTCTGCATCTTGCATTCTTCGTGCTTTTCCCAACACATCCCGTTTTCCCTTCCGAAGGAATTGTTGCTCCACACACCTCGGGTGCTGGGTTGCACTTGCAAGGAGGGATGTGCACAAACAGGATCACCACAAAATTTAAGTTGGAAGGGTGTCCAACCTGACTTTGGCAGTCAAGCAGTGCCAGGATGTGCATGCTGTGGCTGTGCAGGCCCCTCCTGAGCTCCCTGTCATCTCTGCTTTAGGTGGTGCTACAGACAAGGACACTAATAGCTTAAGTAATTACTCATGTCCAAATCAATTTGCTGCCCTGTCGGCTTCATTTTCTCTTTGGGGCCAATATCAGCATTGATTCCTGAAGTCACCCTTCACATCTCCAGTACCGTGTACCGACTTTCAGTGACTTCTGGGACACAGTCTGGAGGAAGGCTCTGCCTTCGGTGAAACTTGTTTCCTAATTTTTGTAGCACTTCAAATACCTTTATGTGGGTGCAAATTATTTTTCTGGTAGATCACAGTGATCTGGTGAAAAGGCAATCAGAATTCAACACTTTTGCTTAAAGGTAACAACAGGCTGAAGTTTCTCCAACCTCCACACGCAGCTTGGAAAGAGATGAGAGTTTTTGTCACCTTTAAAGTGCAAAAAGCTGGATCACCACCCAAACTGGCTGCTGGATGAGGGGTAAGGGGCTGCCTGGTCATTGGCATCCATCCATAGCCATGGAATCCCAGAATGGTTTGGGTTGGAAGGGACCTTAAAGCTCATTCCAGTCCCACCCCTGCCATGGCAGGGACACCTTCCACTGTCCCTGGCTTCTCCAAGCCCCATCCAGCCTGGCCTTGGACACTGCCAGGGATAGGGCAGCCAAAATCCTCTCATCCTGTGGGATGCAGAAGAACCAAAGTGTGCAGAGATCAGGGCAGTGTTGAATCTTTAGTTCTTGTTTGTTTAATTTTCAGGAGCTTTTGCACCTGTGTGCTCTCTCTTGGCTCACGTGTGGCTGCCTTGGCTGATGTGGTGGATGAACACTCCCTGTGCCTACCTGAGGGTTAATTTTCTTTTCCTGGGAGCTGATTTATGTTCTGCCCACAAAGAATTCTTTACTGGAGGTGGGCAGATAAAAATGGATGACTCGAAAGTAATCGGATTTTTTAAACTAGAGAAATAAGTCTGAAATTCTCACCATCTATATTAAGATCTTAATTTAATGTATTTAAAAGACTTACAATAAATGAAAATGCTAAGGCAAGACATTTACTGCTGAAGTTTTCTGATTCTTCAACCCACTGAAAGGATGGATGAAACCTGCCTGAGCACCTGCAGTGACCTTGCTGAAGGGCTGCCGCCACTTCAAAAGCTGGTGTTTTCAGGAATTGCAAAAGAATACTTTGTTTAATGCAGTTTCATCCAGTAATAAAGCTCAAAAATTAATTCAGATTTGGTGAGAACAAAACTCAAAAGCAGTTCAGGAAAGTGGTTTTCTTTCTGCAGCCTCAGATATTATCTTCTTGCACCTGACTTTCATTCCTGTAGCTCCAGCATCTCCAAGGTTTTGGCCCCAGTTATTGGAAGCAAACAATTCAGTTTTACTGATCGTGTGTAGTTCTTCTTTTGTGTTGTAAATCAGATTGAAATGCAAAGCATGTTTTAATAAAAATATTTTTGTTGCCTAGCACACAGGAAGAACTTGTGATTGGTAGACAGTTGTCTGAAATGCTGATTTGTGCATTTTTATTCAGTTCCAGTTGTCCAAGTACCGTTTGACACAAGTGGAAAATAAACTATCATTTGGTAAATAGTGAAGGGATCACTTAACATTGTTTAACATGGCAAAAAATTGGAAAAATCAGACTCTGAATGAATGCAGGCCTCTGTATTTGCCTAAATGCAAACAGAGGAGGTAGTGAATTGAAAGTAAAGGCTAAATTTAATTTCAGTTCATGTTTTAATGGTTTTCCACTGATAAGAACAAAACTTTCTGCTCAGCACTCCCTCAAAAGTACAAACAAATGGGATTGAGACCAGTGGTTTTTGCTGATTTGAAACACTTTTATGTAAATCAACCCAACCCCGAGAGGGAGGGAATGGAAAGACTTCCCCAGCTTTGGTGCAAACCACTGACTCCACTGGTGCAGGATGGGGCTGCTGTGGTCTGTGGTATCCAGAGCTGGAACTGCCATCTTTTCTCCCCTTCCAGGACCGAAAAGAAAAGTTCCCAGCCTTTCTGAGGACAAACAGTGAGAAACAGCAGCTAATCAAATGGGGTGTGATAGATGGCTGCTGAAGGAATAAAAACCTGCCCACACTGATAATAAACATTGCAGCTGCTTCCAAAATCACTCCCCAGGGCAGCTTCTTCAAATTGTAGCTGTGGAGGAAAAATAACTGTGGCCAGCAGAGCCAGTCTATTCGGTAATAAAAAAGCACAACGGGGAAAAGCCAGTGTGGAAGAGTGGCCTTGGTGCCTCGTGTGGCTTTTGTCAAGGATATTGTGCCAAAGTGACCCCGAGGCACTGAGACAGGTCTGCCCAGCTGGGTTTGAGCCTCTTTGTCTCTACCTGGCTCCGGTTTTTCTCCTTCCCCGTGTCCTTCCTGTCTGTGACCTTTGGGTTGTGTTTGGCCAGAAGATTCTGAGTAGGTGCAGCACTGGAGGGAGGAAGGAGCTGAGAGCTGGTTTAGCACTCTTTGTGTGGTTCCTTCAGGGGTACCCTCACTGAATCTCTGCTGTTTCTGGCTCTTTGCATCATCTGAGGCTTCCCACGTCTAAATTCGGTGTAGCACTGCTCAGTCTTGCTGGAGGGCTGGGAGGCAAAGGGTGAGAGGGGATGTGTGAGGCTCTGTAATGCTCCCCGGCTGTGGAGCTCTACCTGCTCCAGGTGCAGCCGCAGAGAGCTCTTAAAGCTGGGAAATCCCTCCCTCAATCCCTTTCTCAATTAGAGGAAGCACTGATACCCTGTTTGGAGACATCTCTTCAGTATCAAGGTAAAAACCAGGATGATGTCTGCCCTCCCATCTCCTCTCCTTCCCACAGAAAAGGAGCTGGGATCTTTTGGTCCTCACAAACCAAAAAAACCTCTCTGGTTTTCCTCCGGAACACCAAGAGAAGAGCAAAACTGATCTTGCTCTCACCGTGTTCCCTCCCTCTTCAGGAATTGCTTCTGGAGGCTCCTCCCCCTGCCTTAACAATTTAACTCTGGTAGAACTACATCCCTAAACTATTGTTCTCACGAAATGCTATGCTTAATAAAATGTGTGGCACATCAATCATTTAGGTACTTGTGACAAAACTCTGTTAAATATACTGCAAACTTTGCCTGGTGTTCTGGATAATTAAAAATGGATGTAATGGCAAAGTATCCTAGGTAATAACTGTATTTCAGAGCCCTCGCATTTAAACCAGAGTCCATCAATTTTAAAATTGAATGGCAAGATGTTTAAATGTATCTGATATATTGTCCTATCTATTTAAATTAGGAATATGCAATGCAACCAACACGAGTCTAAATTCTTCCCAGCATAAGCTCCAGGCAATCACTCTAAGAGGCGCCTGGTGAGCTGTGGGGGAGTGGAGATAAACCCCAGCAGGGGAGTAATCCCCTCCTCTGGGCTCGGGTCTCCTCTGCCTGGCTCCACACATTTACACCTGTGCCAATCTCAGCTCTTCCCTGCCTTGTTTTCCAGGCTGCCTTTTACACCCAGTTTGCATTCCCAGAGCCAGCTCGGAGCCTTATCTCTGCAGTGGGATGCTGAGCATCCCAGCAGGGAGCTCAGGGCAGGGGTTTGGGATTGCTGACAGGGTGGCTGAGAGCAGAAACCCGAGTGGTTTTAGCAGGGGAGGAGAAAATCAGGTGCCCGGAATTAGTGACTCACTGAGGGCAGAGCTGGGGCAGTGCTGATGGATGGACAGGTTGGGAAGAGAAGTATAAAATAAATAGGAGAAAGTAGAGATAAGAGCCAAAACCCCAGAGCTGCTCTCAGACCTTGGGTAAGGTACAGCACAGTGCTGGTGGAAATCTGGAGCCACCCAAGTTCTCGCTCTGTATTAGCAGTTACTCGGCTAAAATTTTGTTTTCAGGGCCATACCTGTCCCAAGGTCACGAGTGAAGGGAGTTCTGCTGATGCAGATCAGAAATTTGGGGTCCTTGGGCAGGGCAGTATAAAGGGGTGACCCACGTTTCTCAGGGAATGCAGCTCCCCGGGGGATATCAGCAGAAGGTAAAGGTTTGACAAAGCCTCAGGATTTTTCATACCCATGCACAGGGCCAAAATAAACAGATCCATTTTATGTGTTTGCTCCAGGCTCTGCCCTACTGCTGTGGTTCTATCTTTGTTTTGGGACAAAAAGAGTGAAATCAATGGGTAGCACTGTCTCTTTACCAGCATCTCTCTAGGAGTCCTGGCTGAGGGAAAAGCTTATTTTAAGGAAATGGAGTTGATGTGGGGTCTGGGGTGAGGAGGAGATGCATCATGAAGTCCCAGAATACAGGAAAATGCTCCATGCTGGGAATTGCACTTCGTTGGTAAAAGTGAACAGATTCAGCAGTGGGGGAAAAAAGAGCATTAAGTCACTTCAGTTTGGTGTGCTGCTCCTGGACGTGCTGATTTTGGAGGCTGTGTCTGGGTACAGCACTCAGTGTACCTGGGCAGCTGATTAGTATTTTCTCCGGGGGGGAATTTATTCCTGGTCTGGCACAAGCGGGTGATGGGTTCATGTCTTTGATCCCGAGATTTGCAGGGCTGTGCCATTAAGGAAACTGCAGAACTTTGTGTGTTTGGGTCTGGATTGATGCTGCTGCTGTCCCGAGGAGCAGGGGGACCCCAATTCACTTCCCTTTGCCTGCTCCTTTAATTTTCTGCCGAGGGCTGACTCCTGCCCTGCCCCTGTCTAACCCAGCTGTGTGAGTGCTCCTGGCTCCTGTGCTGTATCAATACCCCTCCTACTCCTCTGAAGGCATGAGCTGCAGGTGATATTTTAGAGAAACCCTTGGGAAGGGAAAAATTGCCAGCTTTGACTCTGCATGAAATGATAAATGCCTCGTTATTGGCCCAAGGATTTTTTTTTTGGGGTGGGGGAGGTTGTTTTGGGTGGAAAATACCAGTGTGCTGTTTTTCTTGGTAAATGTACTCGTTGCTGTGGCTGTTCTGGGAGTGTGTTTCACTTTCTGTTTAGTACCATCTCCACGAGACACCAGGATGGAACTCTCTACACAGCAGAGCACATCACAGTGAATTAATCATCCTGTTCACAGGGTCACTGACGGTGACCAGTGTGGGGCTTCTCTACAAGATGTTTTTTTCCTTGAAGAAAAATTAAAACTGATAAAGAATAATAGAAAAATAGGAGAAACACTGCATGTCCGGAGGCTGCTCCATGGTGAACATCTTTCTGGGCAGGCAGTGCTGGGTGCAGGGGAGACAAATTCAGGAGGGGGAGGCATTCTCATGGAATTACACAACATCCTGAGCTGGAAGGGACCCACAGGGATCATCCAGTCCAACCCCTGGCCTTGCACAGACACCCCAACAGCCCCACCCTGGGCATCCCTGGCAGCGCTGTCCCAACGCTCCTGGAGCTCTGGCAGCCTCAGGGCCGTGCCCATTCCCTGGGGAGCCTGGGCAGTGCCCAGCACCCTCTCAGGGAAAAACCTTATCCTAGTACCCAGCTAAACCTCTCCTGGCACAGCTTCATGCCGTTCCTGGGGTCCTATCACTGGTAACCAGAGAGCAGAGATCAGTGCCTGCCCCCCTGCCTCCCCAGGTGAGAAGTATTTTACCTGGTATCACCCCAGGGTCTGTTTGCCTGACCTTCCCCCAAAACCTCAGTGATGGATGTTTGTTGTCTATTCTGGACAGTCACTTCTGGTGCTCTGCTGCCCCTCAAATTCCACAGTTTCTGTTGGCTCTGGCCCTCAGTGTGCACTGCTGCAATCCAAACATCTTCATCTTCACTCTGCCCTTAGCAGGAGTCGAGGATGATCTGTCCATCTCCCTGTCCGGGGCTGCAGTGCTCCAACATGAGGATTTATCCTAATTTACCTCTGCAATTCTCTTCTTTAAATGGAATGTCAGCTCCTTTGTCTTTGCTCACAGTTTCCCAGCCCACCCTTCTCCTTCCCAGCATTTTGCCCAGGTCAGGTGGTGGTGGCAGTGGCCCAGGGTGAATCCTCACCCAGTGCACACAGCTGTGCTCCTGCAGTGTGAGCACGCCCCAGTGAGAGCTGCTCCCTGAGCGTGTTCTCAACCTCGTGCACCTTGACAATGTCACCTAATCACAGTTCTGGGGCTTGCTTGAGGCACTGTCATGTAAAATGATGCCAAAGGCCTCGCCGTGGCCATTGTATAAAACAGAGACTGCCTCTGAGTCCTGCTGCCCTGTCATGGAAAAACGTGAGATTGGCTTGATATTTGTTCTTGACAAATCCGTGCTGGCTGTCCCTCACTGCCTTGTTATCTTTTCAGTGCTTAGAAAGTGTTTGTTTGACGATTTGTTGCAATATTTTTTCTGGGAATTGAAGTTAAGCTGCCTGGCCTGTAATTCCCTGCTATGTTTGCTGTTCTCTGCTCTTCCGGGACTCGTCACAGTCCCTGAGTTTTCAAAGATAAGTGCTAACAGCCCTCAGATTGTCTCCACCACTTCCAAGTACCTGGCAGTGAATCTCAGCAGCCCCAGCTGATTTGAAAACATGTAATTTCTATAAATATCTCCTGGACTATTGCTTTCCCCCTGTAGTCTGAATTCTTACCTTTTTGTAACAAGTAGCCATTGAAATACCTCTACAAAGGAATCCATCATTTTTATTAGGAAGCATTACCCTCTGCAGTGACAGGAGCAGCTGGGAACAGCTCTGCTGAATGATGGAGGAGCTCTTCTCCTCATCATAAAATTATTATTAATTTGAATTAATTTTTGGGGTTTCGGTGTTATTATTTTGGTTCCCTACGAGCTCTATAGCAATATATATAACTTACTCTATTTTTTATTTTGTTTCCCAGCTGTATTTCCTACTCCTTTACACAGTCCTTATCCTTTTGAATCCGTTTCTACAACTGACCTGTCTGTGGCCCAGCACCACTAGATGATTTTCCATAGTTTATTTAGTATGGGGTTGGTTTTTTTTTTGAAAATTCAAAGTCAGGTCAGAAGGTGAAAAGATTTTATGCTGGAGTTGGTAGAAATTCCCTGATGTGCCTCAACAGCTCTGCTGTGCTCTGACAGGCTCCAGCACCTGGGATGGGTATCCTGGGTTATCCTAATAACAGTGCCTGGGCAACAGAGCCAGGGCAGCAAACATTGTTCTCAAATATCTTACCTTTCCTTGTCTTTAAAATAGACCAGGAGAGTTTTCACTTTGGAATGATGACACTTTAAATTTACTTTTATCTTTGTCTTGTTTTACCATCATTTTGTGACACCGTGTTAATAGTGAAGAACAGATTTAACTGATAACAGCGTGCGATGACAACCTGCTAAGCAAATCTCACTGATGTTTTTCCTCCCTGCATTAGGGATGGCTGGGATTTGGCTTGCTGAATGAAACATCAGCTTCTTTCCCTGTGTTTCAAAGTACTTTCCATCTGGTTTACAATGAAATGGTTTGACAGTTTTCAAGTAGGCAACACTTTGATCTGGGTGTCAACTTGCTTTAACTCACTTCACTGGAACAAACAGGAGATGTTTTGTTCTACAGAACGAGTATTTGGTGTCTGTTGTCCCTGATATTTTTGAAATAAAAAGTCAGGAGTGTTTTGATTCATGCATTCCATCATGGTAGAACTTGTCAGTCACAGTAACGTGTTATAAGTTACAATAGGTTTGTCATAAACCGAATAAAAACCCCCACCAAAGATGAACAACAGAATTGAAACGAAAGTTTCTCAATTCTGAAAATAAATCCTTAATGGAAAATTTGAGAGAAGAGCATGTCATTTCATAATTTCTTACTGGTGATTGACAGGAGCATTTTTCAAGTAACTTCGGTTTCAAAGAAATAGAATTGTTTTAACTGAAGGACATTGGGAAACAAAACCCAGCCAAGCAGGAGGTTCTTGTCCCCACTGTGAGATGCATAAGTGACCCCTGTATGGGTGCTAAACCTTGGATCGTGTTGGAAAATGTCTCTTCCCATGACTTTTTCCTTATGTTGGAGCTTTTCTGGTACTCTGAGCAACCTGGTCCAGCGGGAGGTGTCCCTGCCCATGGCAGGGGGTTGGAACTGGATGAGTTTTAGGGTTTCTTCCTACCCAAACCGTTCCATGGCAAAGGATGATGATCAAATAACTAATTAATATCTGTACCAGTGTATTCCCACAAGGCTGGCTAAAAAGAAAAGTACCACAAACAAATTCTTCACACCATTTGCAGCTCTTGTGCTTTGTAGAAACCCGCTGGACCCCAGACTGTCCCTGCCCCAGCCTGGCCCCCCGTGTCTGGATCTCATCTGAGTGTTTCTTTGCAAAACATTTATGTTGGAAAATGGTTATTTGAAGATACTGTGTGTTTTTGCAGGTGCAGCATGCAGAACTGGTATTGATTTGACAGTTTAAGTTTGCAGGGGGAAAAAAAAGGCAGCATTTTGGAAATTGATGGGATTCAAATGACAGGTTTTGATATTTTTAGTTTTAAATAACATTTTAATTCAAAATACAGAAAAGGCAGAGGGAGGAGAAATCAGAAGCAAATTGAAGATAAACAGCAGTTGATGAGATTATTTTTCTTCTCTTTGGAAAGATATTTAATAATTTAACAAAGGAAAAAAATATTAATAAAAAATGTTACATTTCTATTCAGGGCAAAGAAAAGGTCAAGGCTGTGGCCAGTCCTTTGTCAAGTGTCTACCCAAGAGTGAAAGAGCTGCAGCTGGGCAGAAAAGGCTCATTTCTGCAGTGTAAAACCTTCCCTCCCTTCCCTTCCATCCAGCCTGGATCCAATCACGGGGAATGTTTATCCTGAGAAGTCATCAGGGCAGAGTCAGAGCTGCGCTGACCCCGTGGCTGTAGCTGGGAGCTCAGGCAGCCACCTTGGCTCTGGAGCCTGCCCGCGCTGCCCTGCTGCTCGTGGGGGCACAACCAGGGCCAAAACCTGCAGCTCCTAAAGCTGGGCTCGTAGGGAGCTGTGCAGGGCTTGCATGAGAACAGCGAGGAGTGTGTGCACGGGCTCCGGTCTCTCGAGTCACTGCTGAAGCCAGCAGCGAGCTGCCAGAAGTGTGCCCTGCTCAGGCTATGCAAAGTTTGAAAGATTTGGGTCTAAGCACTGGTGGGTCTCTGCAAGGCCCAGATTGGCTAGCTCTGTATGCAAATTAGTAATGAATGTAATTATAAGCCACACTCAGAAGCCAATTGGAATAACGAAATAATCCTAATTTCCTTGGCACAAGGATGTCCTGTTTGGACTTGGGTGACTAGCACAGAATTTTCCATTCATTTTCACCTCAAAACATTTCCTCCCCTGCTCTGTGCTCTCACCTCTGATGGACAGACCCTTCCTGTTAATACTGATGAACTTGGTGCCTCCAGGCTTCCTCCGTCAGCACACAGGACACGCTGAGGGATGTCACCCTCAGTCACAAGAGAGATCTCCTGACCGTGTGGTCCTTCAGCCCCGGTTCTGTGTGAGATCTGCCCACAAGAAAATGCCAAGTGCCCAGTGCACTGTGCTTTGGATGGGGCTGGGGCTTGGGAATGGAGGGGTGGTGATGGCCCGTTGGTGATTGCACTTCGGGGCAGATCCTGGGATCAGAGGGGAGAGGGGCTCAGCTGGGGCCTGCGTGGCAGCACCGCTGGAATTTGCAGATTTTATTGCNCTTTGGATGGGGCTGGGGCTTGGGAATGGAGGGGTGGTGATGGCCCGTTGGTGATTGCACTTCGGGGCAGATCCTGGGATCAGAGGGGAGAGGGGCTCAGCTGGGGCCTGCGTGGCAGCACCGCTGGAATTTGCAGATTTTATTGCTCAGCTGGGGCCTGCGTGGCAGCACCGCTGGAATTTGCAGATTTTATTGCTCAGCTGGGGCCTGCGTGGCAGCACCGTTGGAATTTGCAGATTTTATTGCACAGCAAGAGCAGTGTCTCCTCTGCTGGGGCAGAGCAGAGGCCCTGAGTGCCCTGCAGCAGCACCAGGAGGTCAGGGCTCAGCAGAGCCTGCAGTGGGGGCTGCAGGGCAGTGTCGCCCTGAGTTTTGCAGTCTTTCGATGTTTTCATTCCTGTAATAGAGTTTCTCATTACTCTTCTGTAAACATAGGGCATGTTTACTTACCAGTCTTTATTATTATCATTTTTTTTGTAACGCAGAGAAATATGATAGACTTTTGGTCTGACAAGTGTCATTGAGAGGTGGTAACCCCATCCTCCAATCCATGGTTGTCTCTAAAAAGATATATAACTGACTGAATAAAGAGCCGAGCCCCCTTTTTTGCCCTTTTTTGGCCTTTTGCTCCTTCTTTGGCCCCTCTTTGCTCTCTCTTTTGGCCCTGGCTCCTATCCTGACAGAACGATGTCTGCGTGGTTCTTTCATGTCTGAGTACGACAGGGCAGGGCTGCAATTTGCTCAACAAACCACGCTTGGGCACATTTGAGATGTGGCTGGGGGATACTGAAATGCTGGGAGGCAGATTTGCACTTTATACCTTTCTGTTTCCATTGCCATTCCTGCATATAAAGACATTAAATCCTTCTGGCCTTGAGAAAATTACGGCAGGATCTTTGGTGACTGCTACTTGTCAGGAGAGCATCCTGTATCTAAAGGGGTTTTTTTGGCTATAAATCTCCAAAGATATTTAGGATCCCCGATTCTTACCTTTGAAAGTCTACTATAAAGTCCTGGAATATGAAACACACGCACATATAGAGAGCTTGGCACACAGGAGGACTCACCTCCAGCTCAAAAGTTACTCAGATCTGCAACATTCATCCCAAAAACCTTGCTACAAATAATGCTCAGGGAAGGAAGAGGCTTTGCTGGGGTTGCCTCCTCTGGGAGGTGGAGGGATGCAGGGGCACGGGGTGATGTGCTGCTGAGATTCCCAGGGCAGGTCCCATCCCGGGGCCTTTGGCTTGGTGAAAGGAACTCGACTCACAGCAGCGACAGAGGAATGGATACCCACAAAAAATAAAACATATCACTCTCGCCTACTTTGACTAAATTTTGAGTTATAGTTTCACTGCTGCCACTATTTGCTGTAATTATTTCTAAACCCTAAAGTATAAAAAAGGGAAAAGTTAAAGTCTCAAATCCATTCAAAGCTTTTTAATCTGTGGGTATTTAAAATATTGCCTCACTGTTGTGATGTTGTTTGAGTTCTTGGTGTTGCAGCTGAATTCTAATTATGCTCCAGTAGCTTTGCTTGCCAACTCGATCTCCCAGGCTCATATCACATGGAAGCTTAAAAGAATTCCATAATCCAAATTTCACTTTTAATCTGTCTCACTTGAAACACTTTATCCTTTTTGAGATACCTAATTGCACAGGCTCTCTTAGATAACCACATGATGTGTGTGTTAGATCTCCGATGGCAAACGGCGGATCTGATCCCTGTGGAATGATCCATCGGGGACTGATGGTAATTAATCTCTAACAAATACAAATTTGGAAACATCTGTGTAGATTTAAGCTTAGGGAGCAGGACCCGGGAACAGGTTTCAGCAACGGGAGGAGAGTGAGAAAGCAGAATGCAAGGTACCAGGCAAATATTGCAATTAAATTAGTCAGCTTGAGAAAATTAAATCAAGGGAAATTGGAAAGTGTCGTGTTTTTCGATCTGCATTTCTGGCTGTTATGAGATTTTGAAGAGAGCCAGTGAAGAATATGGAAGATAATAAGTTTCAGGTTTTTTTCCTGGTGATTCAGAGGAGAGGTGGATGAAACCCTTTCTGATTTTGTGATAATTAATGTGACTCCCATGGCAAAGTGAAATGCAGTGATTAGTTATAAGTCAGCTGAACTCCCACAGCAGATTTTCAGAGAACTTCTCATTCTTTCAGTCTTGTTAACAGCCTAAGCTGCTACTCTTGCCTGGGCCTGTCCTATCTACAGGGTGAAGCTTAGCTGAAGAAACCTGGTTGCAAAGTCCCAGTTAAACACGTGCTTAATTTAAAGTGCACAGTTGTGTATCAATAGTTACGATTGATACACAACTGTGTAGATTACGATACCTAAATGTATTCACGAAAAATGACACTTCTGAGCTGCCAAAGTGCAGATTTAGCTATTCCTTTAGAAAGAAACATGTAAGATGCTAGGAGTGCATTTATAGCAGTGCCCAGCAAGAGGTAAATAGGGCACGTGGTCAGAGATGGTGGGAAAACAGAGCCAGGGACCTTTCTTAAAGATTTCTGCTCTCAGTTTCTAATTTATGAGAGCTTGTAAACAGTGTGGGTGCAGTTTTGGTACCCTCTTGCAAGCCAGGGGGATCAGAGCTGCCATAACCCCAAGCTCCTGGGCTCTGGAACACCGGAGAGCGGAGCAGAGCTGTTCCCTGCTGTCCTGTGCAGGCCCCACGTCCCCAGGAGGCTGAAATTCAGCAGCGAGAGCGAGGGAGGCCAAAGGCCCTTGCACACAGCAGATGAGTTTCTGCTTCATTTTTCATGGTTACTCAGGTGGGCAGCACCGTGCTGACAGCTCATATAGAAAATGGGACGTGTCCTCCTCCGTGGGGACTGGGGAAAGGGGAGTCTGTGGAGAGAGGGGCAAGCTCTGGGAGGCAGCAGCTCTGCCCGTGGCCGTGCTCTGCAGCAGGAACAAAGGCCTGGGGGAGAATCTGCAATGGCTATCACAGAGGTGAGAGTTACCTGCTCCTCTCTGGGAAGTGCTGCCACCACCTCCTTCCAGAGCCTGATTCCACCTTGCTCAGGATGCTGTGTGAGAGGAACCCAGCGGGTCAGGGGTTCAGGTAGGACCATCGTGCTGCTCCCAATGTCCCACAAGGAGCATGCTGTGGAACTTGAACCACAGAATCACAGAATGGTTTGGGTTGGAAGGGTCTTTAAAGCTCATCTCATCCCACCCCTGCCATGGGCAGGGACACCTCCCACTATCCCAGGCTGCTCCAAGCCCCGTCCAACCTGGTCTTGGACACTTCCAGGGCTCCAGGGGCAGCCACAGCTTCTCTGGGCACCCTGTGCCAGGGCCTCAGCACCCTCACAGGGAAGAATTCCTTCTGGATATCCACTCTAACTCTGCCCTCTGTCAATTTGAAGCCATTCCCTTTGTCCTGGAACTCCAGGCCCTTTTAAGTAGTTTCCCTCCACCTTTCTTGTAGCTCCTTCAGGCACTGCAAGACCATAATGAGGTCACCCCAGAGCCTCTCCTCTCCAGGCTGAACAATCCCAGCTCTCCCAGCCTTTCCTCCCAGCACAGCTGTTCCATCCCTCTTGTCATCTCGGTGGCCTCCTCTGGACTTGCAGCTAAAGTCAGGTTTTTGGCACCCTGAATGACCTTCCTGATGGATTGGAGAGAGGAGAGGAAGGTGGGTGAAGGAAAAGGTTTATTGTCTCCCTCTCCCAAGAACCAAAAACTCCTTCCAAGGCCAGCAGGACAAATGCACTGGAGTTTTGCTAACCATGCAATTCCATTCCAAGAGGGGAAGCAATGAAAGAATGCACGGAGGGATCTGGTGGTCAGTGAAGCAGCTGTCCTCCTGTAAGCATCTTTTTCTAAACTTATTTTTCTTAAAAATGGGGCAATGCTTTGAGTGGAAAGGCTTTCAGGACTGCATGGCCACAAAAGGAGTCTGGCTTTCCTTCACATGTGCTGATGCTGAGGACAGTCATTGAGTATTTTTGCATTACATTGGAACTTTTGGAAAATATAGGGCAGAAGCAGCTGGAATTATTATTTTTCAGAACTGCCAACTCAATCTCTTAGGCATTCTTGTAGAAAGGGCTGATATTCCAAAAATTTGTGCAAAATCATTCCAAAACAAGCCATTATTTCTGCTGGCAGAAGAAGAAAATAAATGTTTATGGGCTGTCTATGGAGCAAATGAAGGGGCTTGGTTTATACCCATGCTGCCCCAACAATTCTATGTTAATATATGCCATAAGATTCCTTCTTTTATTTTTTTTCCCTTCTATTTGCACTTAATTGTACCTCAGGTATTTATTTCAGGTCCCTGACAGGCTCTGAGAGGCACCTCTAGTTATTTTAGACAAATAAATCATGTCTTGTCCGTAGGATCACCCCAGGGTGAGGAGCAAGCAAGGCACCGCTTCCAAGGGCTGCCGTGATGGATTCCTGCAGCCCTGGGGGACAGCACGGTCCCCATGCCAAGAGCCAGGGAAAATGACCTGTCAAACCTGCTGCACTCACCTGCTGGGGAGGCAAACCACGGAGAAGGGGAGACTGGAATGCTGGAGTTGGCTGGGGAGAACAGATTTGGGTTTGGATACACATTTTCTCTGGGTTTTCCCTCTAGGAGGGCAGTTTTTTGCTAAAATTTCCAAAGTTCTACCAGTGATTTGTTAATCTGGGTCTTGTTTCTGTTGTTTCCTGGTCACGAAATGTGGAGTTCAGCTCAAATCTGGGAGCCCAGCAGGAATGAGGCAGGATGTGCCCCATCTCCCCACTTACAACCTAATCTCTTTGTGAATGTTTGCAAATAAAAATAGAAAAATAAATAGAAGCTGAAGTGAATCCTAGATACAATCTCTAATTAGATTAGGACCCAGAGTTATGGAATAATAAATTATCTAACTACCGCTGTACAGCTTCTCAGTGCTTTTAAGACTGATTTTTGCCTAAGGCCCTGGGAAAGTGACTTCAACAAAACTTAAAGAGATGAAGCCTGATTATTAAGTGAAGTTACGTTTTTTGATGCCCCTTCCAGACACATGAGCAATGGTGTTGTAATGGACATGTTACAAACCAAAGAGCCCCTGTGCAGCTCTGGCAGCTTCATGGAGCATGGCTTAGTTCCCTTACCTGTGCCCAAAGCTGCAGTCAATGAGTCAAATGCTGCGACAGTGAGATGATTTTTTACTTTCAGTCCTTCTAAATTAAAACACATGCCCCGGCGTTCCGAGTCTGAGGGCTCTATTAGTTTCTGTCATTGCGTTACATTTGTGGCTCAGAAGTGATTCCCAGCATCATCCATCTCCAGCCTGCTGATTTTATCAAGCTGAGCCACGCAGGGCCCATCTCTAACAAAGAGACTTTATTTCCTCCCAGCCCTTTGCTGTGTGAATCAGCAGCGCTTCTGCCTCAAACTGGTTGATCACCCAGTGCTCCCAGTAACACACACAGGGACAGCCACAGCCCTTTCCCCAGGAGCAGGAAACAGCAGTGCCAGGCTTGAAAATGTTGAGTTCAAACCCTCAGAAAATCACTCTCTGCATCACATGCCCAGCTGGGAATGCTGGCTGTGCTTCTGGCCATCCAGGCATGAGTTGGATGCTGCACATGAGAAAGGTAAGTGCCTACCTGGGTTTTAGGCCGAGCCTTGACCTAACTTCTAATGGACCCTGGCATGCAGATTTTTAAATTTATTTTCTCTTTTTGGCTTGGGGCAATAGAAGTACATGCTGGGCTCATAGCTCTGTTAATAAGGAGTAATTAGACAGTGGCTTTGAGAGCTGGGAGCTATTATTTCTCACCTGCAGTGTAGTTAGCAATCCATATACTCTTTTTTCCTTGCTTCACAGCACACTGCAAGTTGTATATGGAAGAGAGTTTCTCTCTGCCACCCAGGAGCACTTGGAAACCATTATTAATAATCCAGGTGGCTCGAGAGTGGCACTGTGCAGGGCACTGGCCTCTTACCTCTGGACATGCAAGAACATTCTGGCTCATAAAAGCACACATTACTCACCATCCATCTTCACTGTGAAGTTCTTGGGCTTGCTCTGTCCAAGGAAATCCTGGCTGGGAAGAGCCGAGGGAGTCAGTATGTGCCGAGGTGTGCGGAGAATCAGTTCCACAGAGGAATTCTTGGCACAGCTCCAGCTGATGTGTGGAGCAATGACATGTGCCAGTGCAAGGCAGTGACCTCCAGGGTCCTGCCCCGAGCACCTGACAGCTCACCCCAGCTCGTCAGTTCCTCGTTTGCCATCAGTGCTTAAAAGACATGAGCAATGAGCAAAGTTTGGAATAATTTCTTCATGGAAAATCGGACTTTAGACAGGGCTTTACTCAAGCAGCAGGTCACTGGGGGCTGCAGATGGCTGCAGAGGTTGAGGGGCTGCTTCAGTTTTGCTGTCCTGGTGCTCCCTGCAGAATTGGTGCTTGTGGCTGGAGTGGCACACAGCCTGGAGCACCCATCCAGCAGAGGGGATGTGATTTTCCTGATGATGAGGAAGATGTTCTCCAGCCTCTAATATTTAAGTCAGAGCCCAGGAATGAGTGTAACCTGTGGAAAATGCACATCTTGGTTATTTCACATTGGCAAAAGTGAGTTTTACCCCCTCAGTCCCACCTTAGTTTTGAAAATTTTTGAGCTTTTCTAGTCTCTCACTCGTGGTCTCTGCAGAGCAGCCTCTGCAGAAAGCTGCAGTGAGGACCCTCTGCCTCTCTGCTGCTGCTGCACGCAGAGGGGAGGATGAATTGTCCTTTCCATGAGTACTAAATATTTTATTTTGTGACCTTCCTCTAATCAGATGCTTTATCTCAACCATCTATTAAAAGCAAAGCAATAAAAAAAGGATTTTAATAAAGTTAACCTCCTTAAATTGTGTAATTGTCACTTTCCCAGGATATTAGAGAAGCTGTAAGCGGGGAAAAAATATGTACAGAGCAGTTTTTGGTGCATCGATAATTTATTATCTAATAATCTCTTCTCTTCCACACTATTCCCAGTTTTCTCATTACTTGTGTGCAGCACAAGGCCCTGGTGCTGGCAGCAGGCTGCTGTGCTCTGCAGGGCCAGACCTGCTGTGTGTCAGGGGTGAACACGCTGGTGGCAGGAGGAGGAGGAGGGACTGTCCAGCCAAAGGCAAGACCTGAGGGTGCTGGAATTGTTGAGTGAGTTGATTTCTCTCCTAAGGCTGTAGAAGGGCTGCTCTCAGCAGTGAGGGCCAAGTCTCCTGCCCCAGCAGGCTGTGGCAGGTGTTTCTCAGAGGGCCAAAGCTGTGGCAGGAGGTTCAGCACAGCACCAAAGGAAGCCGTCCCTCAGGAGTCACAGAATCCCAGGCTGCCTTGGGCTGGAAGGGACCTTACAGACCATCTCATTCCACCCCCTGCCAGGGGCAGGGACACCTTCCACCATCCCAGGGTGCTCCAAGCCCCGTCCAGCCTGGCCTTGGACACGTCCAGGGATCCAGGGGCAGCCCCAGCTTCTGTGGGCACCCTGTGCCAGGGCCTCAGCACCCTCACAGGGAAGAATCTATTCTTAATATCCAACTAAATCTACCCTCAGGAGCCCAGTGTGGTGGGCACACGTATCCCCAGGCATTTGCTGGTTTCCCTGAAGCTGAGACTTAGATATGGATCAGACCTTCTGGATCCCGTTTCTCCCAGGGAACTGTCCAAGATGATACTTCTGGTCTCACTCAACAATACTGATAAGTTTTCTCTACTGTCTTAAACACTGAACAAGCATTGTGAGCACCGAATACCTCCTTGGAGAGATCACAGGCTGTGCATCTGCTGCAGAAAGTTTGCATTTGGGTCAAAACAGAAGACCTGAGATAGCTGAGGCACTGCAGGATCTTGGAGAAGACAAAGCAGAGGTTTTTCTAGCCCCTAGTTGGCATCTGGAACGATGTGGAGAAGGCTGGGGTAAAAGTGACCTGCCTTGGTCTTCACAGGGATGAGGATTTGCTGTCTTGTCTGTCAAAACATGGTTCTATCAAAACGTTTGTGGTTTGGGAGGGAAGGTGTGCACTGGGGAATCAGAGGTGCAGCTGCAGATAAGGCTTCTCCTCTTGGCAGCTCCCCACATTTAAAAGTGGAGAATTCTCTCCTTTTACACTTTACCTTCATATGAGGATCCATGTGACAGCTTTAGCTGCCAGAGGAGAGCTTCTCCCAGAGATAAATGCATGCAGCAAACCATGTCTGGATGAGGGGGTTATCGGGGAAGAGGGAGACTGGGTCAGGTAAGTGATGCCTGCTGCAATTTGCAATTGCAGACCACGCTTGGGAACGCACAGCAGAGTGTTACCATCCTGCTTTGGGCTGGGCAGATTGATGGATGTGATGGGATTGAAACGGTGTAGAGGGTGATTACAACAAGGAGTTGAGAAATTAAATGGAAAAGCTACTGGTTAGGAGCCAAATGTAAATATGTTTCTCTCCTTCAGAGCTGGATCTGTGCTGACTTGCATCTGCATTGCCCAGGAAGGGCGCAGTGCTCAGGAAACAGAAGCTGACACGAGCTGGAGGCACAAAAAAGTGATGTGGCTGTGACTCATTGAGCAGAACCTCAGCTCTGGCTGCTGGGCAGGCAAGTATTGCCTTCAGAGAGCAGAGCCAGGGGGATTGCTTATCAAGGAGAAACACAGGATGGTGCCAGGGCTGGTGGGCAGGAATGAGGACACCCGGGCTCTCATCTTGCCCCTGCACGTGTTTACGGAGTGCCTGCAGCCCCTGGGATGGGGTCAGTCAGCCACTGGTGCTGGGGACAGCCTGGGAGTGCACACTCCTGCAGTTCGTGGGTTTTTTAGGGATTGTTATGAACTTATGTGCAAGGAAAGCCCTGCAAAATCAGGATTCAGCAAAACAGTGTGCAGTAGCCAAGAAAAGGATTTTAACTGGGATTTGTTTTGTGGTCTGATGGCACAACAGGGCAGTTGGAGGCTGTGGTAGGACAGGAGAGTTGTTAACAGAACCTGGGTTCTCTCTATTAGTGGTGAATTTCAAATTCAGACTCAAACTCAGGAGCAGGGGAAAGGGCTTGGACCTTACTGCTGCCCAATCTAGCCACAGAAAATTGCTGCCACTGCCCCTGCCCTGCTCTCCCCTCGATTCCTGTGATTTTAAAGTGTAATCAGTCTCACTATTCAGGAAAGTCTGGCATGTGTCTCCACACCAACAACAGGGATTCTGATAGAAGAAGTCAACAAGGCTAATGTTGTTTTCAGTCACTAAATCTGACATAGAGCTGGCCTAGGAAAAAGGGAATTCATCTCTGAATACATTAGTTGATGACTGACAGGAAAATATTGCAAATGATGTAGTTGGTGTGTGTTTTCATTCACCTGTAAAGCTGGCTGAATATTGGAAAAACGTTTTTGCAAATGTATCGCAGTAACTGGCAGAAAAGAAATAAATTAATATTATGCAGCCCACAAATTGCTTCATTATTGTGCCTGCAGCAGCAAGGGCTTCCTAAAGCACAATTGGATCAAACATTGAAATCTCCACCTTGGGCTCCCCAGGAGCTCTGTGAGGAGGAGAGAGGTGCTGATGGGGCAGAGGTGCTGAGGAAACAGCCGGGGTGATGTCACCTGTGTGCAGAGCGTGTCCTGTGCCCCAGACACTGGCACTGGCCGGTCCTTTGTGGCCACCTCGCTGTGACCAGCAGCAGTGGCTCTGTGGGCATGCAAGGGAAACTTGCCTCAGGCAAACCCAGCTCTTACAGGCTGACAGCAAGGCTGGGACAGGGGAAAAAGCCTGGCAAAATCAATGAGAATGGCAGTTAGAAAAGATAATCGATAACATTGGCAGGTGGGAGAGCAGTGGAGTAGGAAGAGGAGGAATAATCGCTGAGGGAGGTCACAGTGGAGGCAGTGGGTCTCCTGAGGATGCCAGTGCATGCCCAGCCTCTGTGCTGCACCAGCTCCTTGCCACACAGACTCTGACTGAGTTTAACATCAGAAAAAAATAAAAAAGATTTCATAGCAAGTGGCCCAGTAGGATTGAGAACAGACTTAGAGTCTTTAGGTCAGATTTCCTTTGGCTCCAGACAGGATTTGATGTGCTGACTCAGTTTTCTGAACAAATGATGCTTCCCCCTCCCTCTGACCCGCCTGCTCTGTGTGCATCTCCTCGGACTATCAAAAGCCTCGAGATTTCTCCAAGGAGCCCGAAAGGATCTGAGGAAGACAGGCCAGACTTTGTGCCCTGTCCTGTGGAATAGGGCACAGACAAACTGGAACTCCTGCTGGCTGGGTCCCTGCCTCACACGTGTTGATTTCTCCTCTGAGCTGTGTCCCCTGGATCCGAACTGAAAGCAGTGTAACTGCATGCACCACCACGGTGGCCAGTGACAAACAGCATTTTTCTGTGAGCAGTTTTCCTCCTGGTGCTGAGAGATTACATCTGATGTTATAAACCAGCATCGCTCCCAGTTGGTACCACCACTAATTTGCCCTTCCAGAAAAGCTTCTTGTTATTGCAGCGTGTTCACTGCAGCCATCTGGGTGAAATTATTTCTCTCAAGATAGAAAGAAAAAAAAGGAAGACAGAAGTTTTGCCCTGTGTTGTCCAATATTTGAAAACCCTTGGAGAAAAATGAGAGAGATTGATCCAGACCAAGCTGTGGAGAAAACTCATTATCGTTTTTAAGATAAGAGAGAAGCAGGAGGAGCAGGGTGTTGGTGGGGAACTGAGGGGTGCAGACAGCCTGGGGGCATGCTGACCCTGTTCGGAAAAGGAACCTTGAATTATACAGTGCAAAGTGGCATTTGTGTAGGAATTTCCCCTGGCCCCAGATGGAGATTTCGGAGGGAAGGTATCAAAGTTCATCAAAAATACCTCAGTGAGTTTGTGAATCTACACTGGGATGTTTTATGAGAGGGGACATGTGATTTAACTACATCTGATTGCCCTTAATGTCACCTTCCTTCATCCAAAGAGATCCTTTTCTAACCCCAACCCTAACCCTGGACCTTTCCCCACAGGCCAGGACATCCTGGCTTGGGGGCTGTTAATCCCACAGGCACCATCCTCCTCAGCCTGGCTGGCGGGGGGGAAGGCGTTTGCTGGGTTTTGGGAGCTTCTTTTCTGGAGAGAACAAGGGCTGTGGGAAAACCAAATGCCTGGAGCCCACCTGGCAGACTGGTCTTGTCAAAGTGTGAAGAATTGGCCAATTTCAATGCAATTTAACAGACAAGAGCTTCAAAAGGCAATAGATTTGTGAAAAGCTCTGTAAAAATAGCTGGCCAGGTAAAGAGAGGCTCTTCCATGGGCTCAGCTGAGGGAAAACTACAGCATGAACTCACACCTTGGGGGTGCAGAAATACCTGCTCAGGTGTTTCCCGTGAGAAAGAAGGACCTGGTAATTCTCCTGGCTACACAGAACTTAGGTGTGTGAGCCCCTGTTCTCCAGGTAAAGAAAGGAGGGGAGCTGCCGGGTTTGATGTCCGTGGTGCCCCATGCTTGAGGCCTTGGGGACCTCTGGAGATCATCTAAATTAAAGTGGACATTTGTGGGAAGAAGAATCGAGAAGGAACAAGACCATGTTGAAGGAAATAATGGGAGTAGGCAGTTCTAGGAGAAAATTAGTAATTCTATTAATTATATGATTTCTATATAATTAGTTCTATAATTCAAAGGCACTGTGGTAGCTTTGTAGAAAGCTCATGGGTGTCTCCATCACTTTTGTTACAAGTGCAGAAGTAGAGACACAAGGGCCTAGGAAGTCTGTGGTCTCTGAGCCTCTGTCACGGGACACTTTATTTTCTTGTACTCAAGGAGTAGCCAGGGGAAAAGGAAATGAAAAAGCTGTTGGTGGCTGGCATTTGTAATGGAAAACTTCAGTGGTATTGTCTATTTGTAACAGGATTTTTAGGAAGTCTGGCAGGATTGATTTTAAAACTGTAGAATTAGAGAATCTCAGACATCTCTCAGTCAGTTGTTCTAAGGATTAATAATTTTTATTAAAAACAACTTTTGCTTCTTACAGAGTGTTTTAAGGTGAGGAATGAAAGCACAGCTCTGCTCTCCTTGGTGCTCTTTGCTTTGCTGGCTGCTAAAGCCAGAATTTCTTGCGGGGCCTGTGCACGCTGACAGTGTGGCTGCTATATTTAAAATTGTTCCCTAATGTCCAGGCAGGCAGGTGGCTGACCTTCACACCTGGCTAAATAAATCTTCTCTGCACTCCCTGCACTGCCAGAAGACCACGTGCAGAAGCCACGTGGTGGGGCTGGCAGGAGCCTGCCCTCCTGGGGGAGAGTTTGGCAAGCTAAAAATGAAAGTTTAAACCCATCAGGATGTCTCTCTGAGCGGGGAAGAAAATCTATCAGAGATTATGCCGAGCCTCGCTCCCAATCAGCCCGAGGTGGTGGGAGAACTGTGTGCTCCTGTGATTTAATCAAGACAGACACAGCGTGGTCCAGACACTCCTTGGAGGCTGGGAGGGAGGCTGGGAGGGAGGCTGGGATGGAAGCTACATGGTGCTTTCAGCAGTGGCAGGGACCTGCAAGGGGCTGCACCTGGGTTGGGGTAGCNGGAGGCTGGGAGGGAGGCTGGGAGGGAGGCTGGGATGCTGCTCCAGGGCAGGGCAGCAGGAGCAGGGCCAGCACATCCCCCGGAGGCAGCAAAGCAGGGCCTGGGCAGATAAACTACCTGGAAAATGGTCACACTCCACTCCCTGTTCAGCCCCCCCATCCACAGCAGGGCTGCCTAATAACAGACAGATCCTCAAATCGCTACTGAAGCTGGTGTGAGGGAGCTGCTGCACTCTGCTAACTTTCAATAATCGGCGAAGCAATGGCAATAGAGTTTGTGCACTGCGGTGGAAGAGATCTATTAAAAGTGCCTTCCAAGCCTGTGCTGCTGGGGAGAACAGTTAATTGAAACCACAGTGCTTGTTTTAATTGTGCCTGTCCGCAAGCCTTTGCTGGAATTGCTCTGTCAAGGCTGCCTCCCCCTCTGCCAGCCCTGCTCCTCAGCTGGGGGATGCCACAGCGTCCGCGCCTGTTACAACAGGCTGGGATTTACTGCTGGGAAGTGCAGCAGGGCTTCAGAGCTGCACAGAAACCAGCCCCTCAGCCTCCTTCCTGCAGAGAGGCACAGATCCATCCCTGCAAGTGCTCAAGGCCAGGCTGGATGGGGCTCTGAGCAATGTGGCCTTGTGGAATGTGTCCCTACCAGGGCAGGGGTGGCGAGGGAAGGAGTTACACTGCTTTTGGTGTCAGTAATCCAGATTTGGAGCCTTGCTGGGACCATTCATCCCTGAGTGCAGAGGTGGCATTTCACCACTAAAGGATGGTGAAAATCACAACTCCAGATATGCAATGGAAGGTCAGGAGAATACAGAAACCCACCACTGCTGCAGCACCAAAATGAACTGGCTCAGAGCCAGTTTGGGGGGCCGGCACGGGGAGTTGTGTGGCAGGTTTGGACTTGGCTCATGGCAGTGGTGTGGATGGAGTGGGAGAACTGCCATGAAGGAGAAGGGTGGTGGTGTGGTGACAGCTCCAAAACTCCCAGTAACTGCCGGGAGTGCTGTTGCTGCTGACACCCACCAGCCCGAGCAGAGGAGGCCAGGAAAAATGGGACATTACTGATTAAAGCGACCCCAGCAGAGCGGGGTGATGAGGAGCAGTGCTAGAAGAGATACCCAAGCCAGGAGCCGGATTAGCGTGTGCTGAGCCCGGCGCAGCTGTGGCAGTGCTGGAGGTGGGGAAGGGATAATCCTGCTCGGGAACAGGCTGGTGGCAGGGAGCCAGGGCTCATCACCAGGCTTACCCAGCGTCGTGCCAGAGCTGTGCTGTTCGCCAGGCCACTGGGAAACCAGAGGAAGCCCCAAGAGCAGTTTCTGCTGTGCATTTGTGCCGGGGAGGTCAGAAACCAGCACTGCTGGGCCCCCTTGGTGGGTGCTGCTTTCCCAGGGCTGCTATGAATGCTGAAATTTAATAACTGCCGAGGCAAAGTTAATGAGTGAATTTTATCTGTGTTCCATGTCAGCCTAAATCTCCTTGTTTGGCCATTCCCTGCTTCAGCCAAACAATTGTTTGGCCTTCGGGGAGGGCCTGGGTACTGGTGTGCTGAGCAGGGCTGGCTCTGCAGGTCACCTCTGCCCTGCTCCTGGTGCCAGCTGAAGGTGATGGCATGAGGAGGGCTTCGGGAGGGAAAATTCAGCATCGAGGGAGTGAGGGGTTGCTGCAGTGCTGGGAGGGAGATGGGTGAAGCCAAGGGAGGAACCAGCCCGGTGGGGTCAGGAATGATCTCCCCTGGGGAAACCGCCCCGGCCGCCTTGGTTTGCTCCCTGGTTTTGGAGCCATCCCTCCCCTCAGTGCTCAACAAAATGAGCATTCAGCATGCTCACTCCCCGACAAAGGCCAGCCCCAGCCGTGTTTGTGCTGTGCTGGCACGGGAAGGGGACTTAGTGTAAATTAAATTGAGTGTAAATTACCCTCATTTCAAAACCGCTTTGCGGTGCCAAGAAAGTATAAACTGGTTTCAAGGCTACGTGGGAACCAAGCTTGTTGTTTTACAAATCTGATCACCTTGAGCTTGGGACCCCCTGGGAGGTTTCAAAAGTCTCCAGCAGAGTCTTGCTTTGTTTGCGTGGATTAAAACTGTAAATATATTTAGGCTATGAATGCAGAATGGGGAAAAAGGAAAAGATTAAAAAATATTATGCATTTCTGATTTTTCGATTTATGTTCTTCCACATGAAAGTGTGAATGACATTTATTTGGCTGGCTGCATAATCCATGTTAACAAGACAATTAGTATGTGCTGAAAGTTCTTATTTTCCTCGGCACGTCAAAGTCAGGACTGCTGCTAGATTTGGAATGGAGCCTTGATTAATTTCTTCTGTGCGCTAAAAGATAATATTGAATTTTTCTCCGAAGATCTTGGCAGCATGTAATTAATATTTTTTTTTTCTGCCTTAAATAAAATGGAACAAAACACACAACCTAAGTGAGGAAAAATTCAGTAAAAAATGGACGTTTCCTCTTTGATTGTGTGTTGAGTGAATTCCGTGTTTCTGGAAGGCACAGACTGACAGCCAGGGATGGCTGCAGCTCTCTCCTCATTCACTGAGCAGCCACAGGACTAACAGAGGCTCTGGAGTTTTTCCAGGCACCGTGAGGTCTCCCTAAAGGGGAACTTTGCTGGAGTTTCTCACCTCTTTTGGAACAGACTCAAAAACGTTTGTGTGGCAGAATCTGGAGTCTGACAAAACCCCCAACACTGCTGCATTAGGTGACTGTGTGTGACTTAAACTGGAGCCTAAATGCTGTGCCCACCGCTCACTTCTGTTCAGGTGCAGCAGCCTGGGCCAGGCCTTCGTGTCAGGTGCTGCAGGTTTTTTCTGCAGCCAAGACTCCAGGTGGTTTATCCAGGTGTTTATTCTTATAAACAAACATTTCATTGCAGTATTTTCCACTTTTCTACTAACTTTTCCTGCCCTTCTCCCCCTTCCCCACCCTGTGGCTGTGTGAGCTGCGCTCTGGCGAGCAGGGCTGCTGCTTCCCTCGCCCTGGCAGCTCACGGCAGGTTCTGCTCAGCTTCAGAAAGTTTTGCAACCACGGCTGAATTTGAGTCTTTCCATCAGAAAGACCCAAAATATTGAATTTCAGAGGTCCTCTGGTGTCTGCGTTCAGCCTGGAGGAGAACAGCTCCTCCTTCCCATGGCTGGGAGGGGTCAGGGCTGGAGGCAGGGGGAGAGGGCAGGGCTCGATGTCTGGGGTTGGGGCAATTATTGGAGTGGTGCTGCGAGCAGAAAGACGTGGGGTTGCTGGAGAAGTGTGGGTGACTCAGTGTCTCAGATTTCATGCTCCTTTCTGGGACAGGACTTTGGCTCCCAGGGGGAAATGAAGCCTGACTTGGCTGAGGAGTGGGGGCAGCTGAGGCTGGGAGGAGGCAACCACAGGAAACCCAGAACTGCTCCATTTTAGCTTGTCCATTTTTTCCTGCAGTCGCTGGCTCTGTGCTGTTCCTCCCCATGACATTGCCTACAGTAAAAGCAGGGTGATTCCAAGGGGGGGAATCAAGGTTGAACAACGAAGGACCTTCTTTATGAGCAGTTTCTATCAAAAGGCAGACTGAGCACAGAAAACCAGGCTAAGTGCTGCTGGTCCATCGCTGGCGAAGCTGTGTGCCCCTCTCTGGTACCCAAAGTGGTGACCACCCCTCTGGGGAATGAGGCTGCCATGACTGGGGTACAGCCAGGGAGGGGGACAGCATCCTCCTGGATTTGATTCCCAGGTGGCCAGGCTGTCTCCTCCTGCCATCGTGGGTGTCCCTCTGCCCTGGCTTCCCCACAGGCCACGGGGGCAAGAAAAATTTCCTGCAGAGAGCAGGTGGTTAATGCTTGTGAGGCAGAATGATGAACGGCCCTGGAAAGGTGAGGAATAATCCAGCACGAGGGCTGGAGGGGTGCAGTAAATAAGGCAGAGGTTCCCCACAGAATGAGAATGCGTTCAAGCACTGCGTAACTCTCCTGTTCCCCAAGCAGTGGCTGTCTAGAGCTGCCAAAGAGGCAGGGGGCCTGTGGATGAAAAAGTATGGCTAAATCCCAAAATACCCTTCATCCAGGGGGATGGGATGGGAGGAAGTGCCTCCTCCCTAGCAGGAAGAGTGGAGAGGTCAGGTCTGCACATCCAGAGCTGATCCCAGCAGCCCAGGTAACACCACTGCCCCCAGAGTGTGATGGGTGAGCTGGGGCCAACTGGCTTTGACAAATAGCAAATGTGGCAGGGAAATTGATGAAAAACTTCAGAGAGGAGTAAAGATTTAGGGTTAAGTATGAAAAATGCAAGTGTTCCTGGCAGCACGACAATCTTCAGAATCGTATTTCAATTTCCTAGATGAGCATGTTTTATTTAGGAGGGTCAGAGGTTTCCTGGCTGGCCACCACAGGTACGTGGCCAGGTTTGCCCCTCTTGAAATATAGAAGCATAAACAGAATTGCAGCATGTGTTTTCTCTCTATTCAAAACCAACTCCTTTATCAGTTTTTCCCCATCTCCCTGCAAATCTTTTGTTGATGAGGGACTTTAATTGCTCCAGAGCTGGTCCTGTGGGTACAGCTTAATTCCTCTTATCTGACACCCTGGTGGCTCCAAGCTCTGCTGCTCCAGACCACAGTGAACTCATTTACACCATTAACTGTGATGGCAGCAACATGAGCCTTTTGAGAAATGCTGTTGGGTGATATGTGCCCAACATCAGCCCCAAATAAAGGTTAATTTCATTCATCAGGAGGTGCAATTAAACCCCTTCAGCTGGGAGCCGTTTTTCTGGGCTATACCACCTGTTACAAGCATTTCAGGGGTCGTGATTTCTGCATTTCCTCTTGCTATCCAACACTGGAATAAATTAGGCTTCAACAACTCTAAACGTAAATAATTCCTACAACATGGGGGTTTTTTTGTCATCACTCGGCCAATCACTGTTATTATTTTCATAATTATGCCATTCTCCATCTGCTTGATGGAGTTAACGTCTCACTTTGTCAATCACTGGCCCATCTTCCTTCCACATCTCAGCAACAGACAGCCAGAGCATGCAGAAATTAGGCTGTTTTCCAGGCAATGAAGTGACAGTTTTAGTGCTTGTGTTCGCCTTTGTGCGCGCTCATTGACTGGCTCCTCAGTTCTGCCTGATCAGGGAAGGGGCAGGAGGGGCTGGATCCTGTGTCTCGCCACGCCCGTGTTCCGTGGTGCTTTTGGGCAGAGCTGTGGTGCAGCACAGCGGGACTGCCCTCTCTGGCTCCTCTTCTCCCCCCAAAATATGACACCCCTCCCCAGAAATGCAAACCAAGGAAAGCCCTGCAGGGGCATGGCTACAGGCAGACAGGAGGGTGTGAGAGTCTGTGCACAGCCCCATGAGCTGTGCTTTGTGAGAGCCAGGCTCCTGTTTTCCCATTTGTGTGACAATACTGATAACTATCGATTATTGTCAATGACAGACTGTGCCTGTTGGTAATTGCCCCTGCTCCAGCATGAAATGGCATTGGGGTAAAGTGCTGTCAGGTGTTTGAGGGCTCTCAGAAAGGCCCAGTTCTTGCTGCCCCAATTTTTTTAGGTGGAGAACAGCCCTTTGTGCTCTTCTCCTCCATTTTATATGATCCAGCCTTGCCAAAAGGGAGTGAGACAAAAGAGAAGGCAAGGTCACCATCAGGGAGTGTGGGCTGGGTGGGTGAGCAGGATTTACTGTGCTGCTAATCACAGAGCAGCTCAGCACTGGCTGGGAAACCTGCTGGAAATCTGGGAAGAGCCCAGCAGGCAGCACAGCCTGACCTGGCACCCTCCTGCACCCCACCAGCAGGGTGGGGCAGGCAGGAGATGCTCCTCTGCCCCATTACATCTCTCCCCTGTGTAATTAGCACATTACAGGGGGTATTAAAAACATCTCTGAGCTTGCCCATGTGGGTGCTGAGCACAAGCAGGTTCAGATGGGCTCAAACTGGTTTAGATATTAGGAAAAATTTCTTCACTGGAAGGGTGGTCTGATGCCAGAACAGCTGCCCAGAGAAGTGATGGAGTCACCATTCCTGGAAGTGTTCAGAAAAACTTGGGGACGTGGTTCAGTGGTGAACACGGTGGTGCTGGGTTACTGGTTGGATTCGATGATCTCCTAGGGCTTTTCTGTGAATAAAATTTCTGATTCTGTGAATAAACCCAAGGGAAACTGCACTGTGGTCCAGCCCGGTGGTGCCAGCACAGCTCAAAGTGGGGCTGTACGAGATCCCAATACATTTTGTGTCTCCCCAAAGCTCATTACTGTGGCTGAAGCGCAGAACCAGTGCAGCACCCGAGCTGGCTCAATTACAGCCCTTTTGGGCAGTTCTGCTCAGCCATTCCCTAAGGAAGGAAGCAGTGATTACTTGTTCTGCACAGCAGTTTGGGCACCTGTAAGCAGGCGTGCATCCTGCTAAAGGCATCCCTGGTAACGAGCTGAGGCCATCGCCTAATTAATATTTCAAATATTCCCAGGCTAGATTGATGTACTGTAAATGAACAGTGTCAGACGACAACAGAAATTAGATAAGGAGCAGCTGGAAGTGATCTGCCTGTATTTAAGATCCAGCACTGCTAGAAAACTGTTTTTATTACCAGCAGCTCAAAAAAACTTCAGGAATTTTCAGAGAGATGCTGCTGGTGGTGGGTGAGAAGGGGGAGCTCATCTTCTGGCTCCCCAGTACCCACGGTGAGGACCAGATCCTTCATTAGCACCAGCCAGCACCCACGTACAGTGTGGTGCCAACCACATTCATTAGCTGCGTGTAATTAGCCAGGGGTTTGGAAATGGCATGCAGGGTTAAGGGTCAAAGGAGTTCTTTCTGAAATTCATACTGAAATGAGGAGCTGGGTAGCTGAGCACAGAGGTTTGAATTTCAAGTGAGGATGCTCTGCTTAATGGAAGGCAGGATTTCTTCGGTGATTACTAAGGGCTACAACTTGTAGGTTCCCCGAGGAAAAAAGTACAGCTGCACCACCTGCACCCTGCTGAGAAGGTTGCCTATTTCTCTTAGTTATTATCTGTCTTGGTGCAGGGCTTGCAGTTCATTTTTGGCATGTTATTTGTAGAGTGCGGATTTGGTTCCAGATCTTTGACTACTAATGCATTATCCAGTTTAACACCACGGTTTTTGTTACACTTGCCTGGAACCAGAGGCATCTTATTTACTTCAGAGGAGATGCTACATCCCCTTCACCTTGAGTAGTTAGCAAAGTTTGAAGGCTGGCTGATTTGTTTCTGTTAGCATGAGAAAGCTCTGATACGTGGCAGCTACATTTTCTGTGTAGCCCTTTTTTAATCATTCACACGCACGCACAAAGGAAAATGCACATCTGTCTTGTTTCCTTAAGCACAACAGAGAGGATTCAAGCAGATTCTTAAACCAGCAATCAACACGTCTGTTTCACCACTGAGTGCGGTGACTGGAAAACTACAGGAAAACTGAATCTCTCAGGTCCCATGGATGTGATTTCTCCTGGTCTCTGCCCCTGGCCCGCATGGCAAGCGAGAAGGAGGGCAGTGCTGTGCCCTTTCCTGCCTCCTGCCGTCTCTCACCCTTGCTGATGAAGGCCCTGACTGGCAGGAGGGCTCCCTGACAGGCTGGCCAGGCAGGCCAGATTGCCTGGCAGAGAGAGTCCGAGTCTCAGGAGTCTTGGAGAAAGTCTTCAGGATGCTTGTTGTGTATCAGAGCTTGGAAAAGGCAGCTGGAAGAGGTCCTTGTCCCATATGACCCCATCTGGAGGGCAAGATTCAATGTCTCTCTTAATGTCTCTCTCATAGCCAGCCCTGAAATATACTGGTTTAGCATCATTATAAGA
Organism: Machaerirhynchus nigripectus; assembly: GCA_013397975.1. Lineage (NCBI taxonomy): Eukaryota > Metazoa > Chordata > Aves > Passeriformes > Dicruridae > Machaerirhynchus > Machaerirhynchus nigripectus. The sequence continues at coordinate 726,490 of VZRQ01002666.1, read as the reverse complement.
TACTTAAGACTGCTTTTCTTCTGATAAAATTCTGTTCAGTAATGAATAGCCATCAACTTTACTTGGTATGTGTTTGACACTCACGAGTTTCAAGGCTCTGTGACTGTTCCTGAGTCCAAAATATACTTTGTAGGGGCTATCAGCCATTTGGATTACAAGTCCTGTTGGGAAACAAAACAACTCTCCAGTCATTTACAAGGCATGGCATCAAAAAGAGAAAATGTATTTTTGGTTTGGATGAAGAACACTTGCAAAAGGGAACCTCTGTGATAGTAAAACTAATTGCAGAAAAGGAAGAGGAAAATATTCCTTTCATGAAATGTAAACTCCCTGCTGTGGAAAACCATTGAGGCAAGTAGATGAGTAAGATTATAAAAAGGATTAGATATGGATTATCCAGGATTAAGGCAATGAACTCTCTTGGATAAAATTCACAAGTGGTTTTCATCCTGGTGTGTTTGGGGTCCTAGATAAAACTGTTATTTCTAGGTAGATAAAAACTGCCCTCTCCTGCATTGCAGGGACCAACAGTTGTTTGTGTTTTCTTCATTTCATTCTTAAAAAACCCCAGCTCCCAAAGTGAACAAGGGCTGAGTGTAAAGACCTCAGAATAGTGAGTGGTAACACAGCACCTGATGAGGTGGGATGTAGCTGAATATGAACTGTGCACGTGGGGGGAAGAAACCACAGTGTTACCCACACATACAAATATCCTTACATATTTACGTGTGTACATACACTCTCAGGGTCCTTGACCTCAGCAGAGACCTGAGGAATGAGATGTTGGACTTCAAACAGACAGTCCCTGCGGAAGTGTGAGCTTGCTGAATCAAACAGGTCATTCAAGTGGGAGGATTCAGCAGGAAATAAACAGAGAACAAAGCAGATCTTGCTACAGCACTGTGCAAACACCGCTGATCTCGGAGCCCAGCAGCCAGGCCTGGATGTCCTGCAGGGCTGGGCCAGGGGCACAGAGCAGCTTTTCCCTAGGGACCAACAGCAAAGGGGCCAAGGAGTCCAACCTGGAAAACAAAAGCAGGAGGGGAGAGTATGACATGGTTTGAGAAAACCAGGAGTGGCTTCGATTGGGAAGAGAGGTTCATTTAATCCACAGCAATATCTTCCACAAGGGTTTGGCTTTAAAGGCAGTTTGGAGCTGCGACAGTCCAGGCTATAAGCTCCACCCTGTTTCTAATAAAAGAGCTACTGCTTGGTTGTAGACAGAGAGAAATAATTTTCAGATGTTGCCGCTACTCTCAGCGGGGTGTAATAGAAACTCATTATCATTCACAAGTCTAACTTAATTACATTTTTTCTTGAAGGATTTTATGCTGTCTCAGTGGGAAGAGGGGCTCATCTGCATACATTCAGGGGCTGTCTTTTCAACCCTTAGTAATATCTCTGGTAAATGCCTAAGAAAGTTGGGGAATTACTTGAGGACCTTCGGTTGATCAATGCAAGCTGCAGCATGGACTCACCAGACCCACAGGAAGCATTACCGAGCCCAAAACCTGAGTTGTTAGACAACGAGATGTTACCTTGCTCCTTCTGTGCATGTTGCTTTCATCAGATGGTCTCAAAATGAGTAATTTCTTCATTGGGCGAATCTTGAAGGCTTTTCTGGCTTTATTCTTACATTTCTTTTGCAGAAGGAAACTTTCCTCCATGGAAGGCTCAAGGCATTAATGAAAATTGAAAAAGCCAAAATAAAAGACACTGGACTTCAGTCTGGGATGATCAAAGCATTCCTTGCTTAGCCGTAGAGGATGTCTGAGGGCAACCTGGCGCTGTCTGGGTGGGGTGGGGGTCCTTCTCTCTGTAGTGTGGTTTCCCAGGGGCTGCAGCTCTGCAGTCACTCAGCAATGGGGTGTGGGAGCCCTTCTCCCACGCCAGCTCCTCCAGAGGCTGCTCGGCATCCACGCCCTTGTACCCGGCACAGCACGACCCAGAGGGTCCATCAGGGAACCGAAAATACCCAACCACAAAATGCCTTTGAGCATTTTATTCGCGGGTCAGGGGCCCCGAGGGTCAGCGCAGCTTCACAGAGCCTGGGAGGGCTCTGCAGCCTGACCCCAGCCCAGCAATTACTGCTGCGGGGCAAGGCCTGGGGTGGGTGGTCACAGCCTGCACAGCAGTGGGTCAGGGAGGGCGACCTTTGCAGGCAGGAACAAAAGGGAGGTGAAAAGAGGTGAAATCAGCCGTATAATTAGCTGTGTAATTAAACTTTGTCCAGCGCAAGCAACTCGAGGCCAGTACTGCCTCCTGTGAAGTGCAGCAACACCTCCAACACCTCTGACTACAAAGGAATAGACGCAGTGCCGGGGAGTGCTTCTCTGATGGAGAAGACAGATTCTAAAGCAGTTCTGGTTGCAGGTTTAGCAAATGTCTTTGGGGTTAAACTGGAAGGATTTAGCCACTGCGACTGCCTGGCAATGCACAAGGCCCCAGTGGGGGAGTGAAAGGCTGAAACAAAGCAAAAGTAATTAAACAGAGCAAAGCAGGCAGCACTTCTCTGCTGATAATCTATGCAAACGACAAGGTTTCTTGTTTGGACAATCAATAAACCAGCCCATTTAATTTTATTTTTGTGTGGTTGGATGTACTGGCTGTATTGTGATAGAAACATTGTGAAGCATTGATTCACAGATAGAAATATATCTGGGTTGCTTGTGGTTTATTAAGAAGATCAAGATAACAAGTGCTGCATTATTGATCAAACCCAGAGGGACACTTCCTTTTTTCCGCTTGTCGATGAAATCCCATTGTAATTATTTTTTCCCTTTTCTCACTCTCCCTTTCCTCTCACCTCTCCCTGTTTCTCTGGGGACGCAGTAATGAAGCAAGCACAAAAAGTGTCAGTCTGGACTGGCAGTGGGCAGGAGAAGGGTAGAGGGGACACAGTCAGAGGCACTGCAAGGAAAGTACATTTGCCAGCTTGTATGGGAGTGCTAATTCTCTTCACTGAGGCTTAACAGGGTCGGGAGCTTAACAGGAGCTGAAGCAGCCTTTTTTGTTTGCACTTCAGGCTTTAACTGTGACTTTAAATCTTTATTTTTTTAGGTATGTTTATTTATCAGGCCTGCCTACAGGGTCTTGTGCAGAGCTGGATTTACCAAGCACTGGGATTGCTGTGGGAAGGGGAAGGGGGGAGCTGGTGGTTTATGAGCAGAAGCACTGCAAGTAGCCAGGCTGAAGTGTGCATATCAGTTATGACCATAATGCAGCAGGTTTTGGGACAAGCACTGAAAAAAGACATTTCTTGGCTCTTGTCTGGAGAGGCAGTCTTTGAAGCAAGAGCAACATTTAGTGGGGCAGGGATTGGTGAATCCCACGGCCTCGAGTCCCAGATGAAGCTTTGATGTCCTGGGTCCCCCATTAGGTTCCTTGAGTGAGTGTTTCCTCAGCTGTCAGTGCTCAGGTCACTCAGAACTGGGCAGGCTTCAAGTGCACCTGGTCCTCTCTGCCCTCCCCACGATTTTGCTCCTCCTGTGAGCTGGAGATCTTGTTCCAGGCAGACGCTGCCATGTTTCTATCCCTAATTTTGTCATGTCGCCATGGGTACCTTGGCTGTGCTCTCTTGATGGTCAGCCTGGAAAATTCCAGCTGTGCAGACCTACAGTGAATAAAACCATTAGAGCTTGGGACAGGCCAGTTGTCCTGTCCTTTGCTACAGTGTCACCCTGAAGTGTCTCAAGGTGTCTTTAGAGCAAACCAGTGAAGAGTCTGACACCTCGTCTTTACCTGGAGGGCTGATGCTGGCCTGCAGGTGGAGGAGCGTGGATGTCATTGCTTTGCTGCTGGAAAGGCGATGCTGCAGCTGTTTGAAAATCTCCATTCCCCCCATCCCATGGACCTGCTTAGGCACAATTCAAATGGCTTATCCACTCAGAGGCTGTGGGACATGTTCCTGTCCTTTATATATTTGTATTTTCATATATTAATATACTTATATTAATACAATCATGCATTTATATTTTAATAATTTATATTTTCATGTGTTCAAAATTCATATTTTATATGTTGGGGTTTTCTCTTAATTTATATTTTCATGTATTTATAGTTATTTTTATATTTTTAATGACTGGACTAACTGCTCTCAAAGGCCTTTTCCAACCGAAACAATGCTATGATTCAGTGGTTCTGTATTCACCATAAGATCTTGTGTACTCAGCACTTTGTTTCCTCCTCACATCCCTGAGGTTGCAGCCTGGGGCTCAGTGAGACCTCAGTGCTGCCAGCGCAGCCCTGCCAGGAGCTGCCTCTACCCAGCCCTTGCTGCTGTTCCTCCTGCTGCCTCTATTTGTTGTTCAGTTGGTACAGGCTGAGTTTTCCCACTCCATACATCCCACAGCCCCATAAAATTTAAAAGACTTGCCTGGGCGTAATTGGGTTGTGTTTTGTTTATATAACCACAGGAACAACACGTTTGAGAGAGCAGGAGACCAGAAGTTGAGCACAACAGAGTTAGGAAGAGGCCAGAATGAGACTGGTTTGTACTTTTGTCTTGTGCACGTACCTGTTCTACCCATCTTTATTTGCAGGGCCGTCCTGAAAAGCTCCCTGTCAGCACGTCATGTCCTTGCCAGGAAGATGAGGTGCTCTAACACTCCCAGTAAAAGCATCACTGGCTGGTTTGGTTTTCCTTCTAACACAGGAATCATTGTGTTTGTTTTGTCCTGTTTTCTGAAGCATTTCTGAAACTCATTTGGGCTGAGCTGTTTCAAACCTCTTTGGCCTGATGTAGGCACTCCAGATATAAAATCCTAACCTTGCGCAAAATTTGTCACTATAATCCCAGCCAGGTCTGATAAGGGTCACTTGCTGGGCAATGCTTCTGGTCCTGATGGTGATGCATGTGGCTGACAAATACAATTGTTTATTGATAGAAGAAAAATACAGGCAGTCTGAAGAAATCTGAAGTTCCCTTCTTATTTGAGAAGTGACAGACAAGCGCTGGAGTGAAGCGAGGCTCAGAAGCTCCTAACATGACAAAGATGAATGGTGCTGCCTGTCAGCCTTCTCGCCGGGCTTGGACTGGGCACTGAAATTTGAAAGGTTTCTGAGAGTTGTTCAAACCCAGTGGTCACTTTATGTTTGGGCCACTGTCAAGGAAGAACAAGGCGAGTCCCAGAAGCAGCTCAGGCTTTCTGTGGTCCATAACTACACTCCTGGTGTAGGTGGATGTGACAGGCAGGTAAACTCACTTTTGCCCAGGCAGAACAACATTTCCTACAGCAGCACCAGCTTTACTTGCAGAAGTGGGAGAGGGCATGGATCAGAGAAGATAAATTTTAGATTCAGAGGTAGTCTGGCAAGTTCTTATGGCACTTAATAGCTGGCATACTCCCACTGCAAGGGAAGGAGAAAGCAAATTCAATCATTTATGTTACAAAAGTCCCACCACTCTTTATTATGTGCACAGATGGTGTCTCGGGAGCTTTGCTGGCTGGCAGTGCTCTGCATGCCTAATGCCAGGCAGGGAGAAGTGCTTTTCCAGCCCAGGTGACAGTGGGAAAACTCTTTTCTTTCCATTTGCTGGAGCCATGTGGATTTCCAGCCTCTCCCATTTTACATTTCATTTAAACCAACCTTCCAGCAAAAAGTCAAAACATTATTGCAGACCACATTTAGCAGAGGCAAAGGCAGAGAGAACAGAAGATGCACCAAAGAGAACAGATTGTGCACCATGGAAGTGAAAATCTATTGCAAACAGAACAGCAAATATAGAGGTATTGCAGGACATCTAATGGGACAGGAAATGGAGTTGCTTTGTCTTAAATCCTTTCACATAATGGGGACTTTTAAAGGGCAAAGTGTGAAATCAGCTAAGTCTGTGGAAATATGTCAACTCTGGGAATGGAATGACCTCAGCCCATGGCTCCTTGTTTTTTATGAAGGTTTTTTAAAAACAGCAACCCCTCCCATAGGAGCTGCATTCCTGCAGATGTTTACACGCAGCTCTGGACTGGCCTTTTCTAATCAGTGCCATCTTTCTTGAGCTGACCACTCTTTGCTGCAGCAGTGTATCCATCACCTCGCTCCTCACCCCTGCTGGCTGGCTTTGGGAGAGTGCTCTTAGTGAAAGTTCCAGGGCTGTGGAAAGGTCAGATGTGCTCAGCCTCTCTTTACAAGTGCTGCTCCAAGGCTACCGTTTACTTTCAGCAATAAAACACTGTGGGTTTGTGCTTTCCCCCTCCAGCCTAAAGGTGCTCCAGCACTTAACAGCTATTGTGTCATGATATACAGCACCACTAGGACACAGCAGAGCACCATCCCACGTTCAGAGGTAGGAGAAAAAAAACAACACGGAAGACTTGGCTGACTTTTGAAAATCACGGATCTTATCTCAAAAATGCTTTGGGCCAGTAGAATTTAATTCCAAGGTCCTCAGGGCTGAGAGGATTTGGCATGGATCCATCTGATTTCATGCTGATAGAAGAATTAGTGTCAGCTGAGACATTTGAGGGCTAAAAAAAAAAAAGGCAAAACAACCCAGAGCAGATAAATACCATCATGTTGTGGTAGTTGCTGGGTTTGATCTTTATTTCTGAATGTGGGGTGCTGCTGGATGGAAGTGAGCTTCAAAGGGGCAGCTGCACGTGGTCAGAAGGCCAGAGGTATGTGGAATAAGAGCAGATATTTCGCTTTCATTGCACAAGTCTGAAGTGCCTGTATCTTGAACGTGTCGGAGGTTGTGGATTTTAATGTGTGCGACATCTACCAGGCCAACTCAGATGGTGACTGCAAAGGGTTTCAGGTAGAGTTGCTTCTGTTGCACCCCAGTCTAACTAAACCCAAACGATTTCACCAAACCACAGCCTCTGAGCTGCCTGTGTCTCCTACAGCTCGGAGGTAAAAGTGAGTTCCACAGGAGAGTAGCTCGGGAACTCTTGATTTCCCGGGGCTTGTGCCCCTACTTCCCCTGGACTTCAGCAAGTTTAAACATTCAGGTTGCTCTGCCAATCTAGACCTAACTCTCTCAGAGCTGAACACCCACAAATGGAGACAGAGCTTACTGAGAATTTTGCCCCAGATGTTTTCATTTTCCCACTTTTCTCCTTAAAGGGTCTTTGCTACAAGTCTTCCCAGATTTCTTTGATGACCTTAATTAATGAGGCAATTGCAGAGCACTTGATGGGCCTGTCCTCTTTCTCTGTATAGGCATTGTTGCTATAATCAGTGCTTTTCTCTTGGTCTTCCTTATTGCTTTATTGTTGTTTGTGAATTAAAGGCCAAAGAAAAGAGCAATACGTGTTGGCCATGCTTGCTTTGCCCTGAGGCCCAGGAGAGCTGGAGGCCATGCTCAGGGCTCTGAGGGGTGGTCGTTTGTCTTAGCACGTCATTCTGCCGACTTCTGAAAGAAATTTGACATTTCCAACCTTTCACCTACGCCGGTGCTCCAAGGGCTGGCCCAAAGGGAGCTAATAAGATAACTTGCACTGGGAAGCTGGAGGAGTCGATAACAATGAATATTTAAGTGGTGAAATTTTCCACTGCCACCACTGAAGGTTTTTTTTTTTTTTTCCCCTACTAATTACTGCCATTAATAAAGTCCTGCCAACACCTGGCTAATGAGGACTCAGCACCAACTTTACTTAAACTATGGCCTTTTGTTTTCTTGGTTGTGCAATGTGTGTGACAGTTGCCAGGTTGCTGAGCATGAAGGTTTTAGAGAGGTTAATAGAATATGGAAATAGCCTTACAAGAAGTCCATGCTGATGAAAATAGAAATTATTATTGAAAATAAGCTGAAAAGGTTCAGATGAATGCTGGTTCTGCTTGTTTCCTATCAGGTGTTCAGAGAGGTGGTGTCTTCTGCTTTCTAGGTTGGGGCACTGAGAAACTAAATCTGGCTGAAGATGTTCCAGCTCATTACAATAAGGAGCACTGGAGTAGAAAGGCTTTAAAGATCACTTAACCCCCCAGCTATTCTAGGTTTGGTTTTCTGCTGGTGGAAGCCAGGATAGAGTCTGAACTCTCAAGTTGCAGTTTGACTTACATACACCAGTCTATGAAGTGAAGTGCTCACAGGAAGGAAAGTAAAAATCTCCATTTTCTTCACTCAGAGCTTTATGTTGAGGCTGCGAACCCATCTCCATCTGGGTGACTCCTTTTATAGTGTTTAGATAGAGGTGAAATTCCCAGAGTGTGTGCAAGATGTTAACCAGCCCCTCAAGACACCTCGCCACAAAGGGTGCTTTACAGTTTAAATCAGCTTCGCTGCAGCTCATCCATAAATCTTACTGAAGAGGAAGCTTTAGCTATTTTTAACTATTTTTGAGTCAAGTGCCTTGGTACTTGACCCTGATGGGGACAATGTTGTTTCATATTGAGATCTGGAGAGGGGACGTGGTGGGAATGCCTCCCATGGGAGTTTTGCAGGCTTTAGGGGAGTCTGTGAGGAACAAGCTGTGACGTGGAAGTCAAACCCTTCACTCAGGAGCAGATCTGAGCCCTCTGAGAGTGTGGAATCACTGCTGAGAAAGGTTGGGGGTGTAATTGCAGAACCAAAAAGTCAGCCTGATTCCTGTGGATGAGATTTGGGGCTGCGAATTTCAGTTGACACCAAGCTCTGGCTTCTATAATTTCAGAGTTGTTTCATGTTTATACAGCGTAATTGCCGTTAAATGCAAGCACTCTGAGCTTTATTAAAAATAGCACCACATTAACCTAGTGAGCTTTTACAGACAGGATTGATAACATTTATTAAAGGGTGTACATAATGTGTTTGTCTGCAATAAAAGATTGACCTGACAGGTTTTTCTGATCCCTGTTGCTCCTGTTACAGGCAAACCATCCACGAGAGGACAACAGAAGCTCGTGTGCCACTGGTGGGGCTGTGAAAGGGGTGTAATTAAAAAATATTTTAATGCATAATCAATCTGTCAGCTCTGGGAAAAAAGGAAAATTGCTGCTGTTCCCTGGAAGCTGCCGTGACAGCCACCTTTGGCAGTGCCACCTTTGGCAGTGCCACCTTTGGCAGTGCCACCTTTGTCAGTGCCACCCCATGGAGCTGGAGCTTATGGAGAAGGTGGTCGAATGCCACGGGATGTCAGGCATTGCAGCTGGATCTTTGGGGGAGTGTGCTCCCCACTGCCCTGTCTGATCCTTCCTTGTGGGTGATCCAGGAGGTGGCAGCTCCCAAGCAGCAGCGAACTCCTCAGTGTGGTCCATGGGCAGGGCTGGTGCTCCTGCCCCATGGCTCAGTCACTGGGAGAGGTGATGGTGCCTGCAGGGATTCATGGGCCTTCCTGCCGTTCCTCATTGTGCACAGGACAGCCCAGCTCCTGAGTCATGGCCATAAAAGCAGGAGAATAATGGGTGTGTGGCTGTGAAGCCTCTGTGATAGATTTCAGCCATGCTTTTCCTTAAAAAAAAAAAAAAAAGAGGTTGAAAAGGAATTGTAATTGAAATGAGCCTGGTGAGGGTGGGGAATTTCCCTGGACAAGAGGGAGCAGAGGTCAGAGCAGGAGTGTGCAGTGTGGTTGTGGCCAGATCCTCAGTGCTGCCTGCCCTCAACACTGTAGAAATCGAGCCAGGCTCTCCTAAACATCTTCATTCCTATTTTTTCATCTCTACTTGGACTCCTCAGGGATTATAGTTAAAACTGCCCTCTGGTGCAAACTCTGGTGCTAGGAATAGAAATTGCTGTATTCAGCTCATCAGATTGGCTTCCATGTAACTTCTGGGCTTTCCTGGGTATGGGGATCCTGAAGAGAAGCAACAGAGGCACCCCTTAGGATGAGTTCAGCTGTGGGGTGAATGGATGCAGCTCTCCATCTACAAGGAAGGCCCTAGAAAGTGCTGGTGCAGATTTGCAGCAGATTTGGTAGTGGCATCGACCCCCTTACCACTGCTTCTTCCAAGGAGTGTGCTTAACTTTTGGCATTTGTTATGTTATTGGGTTTTTTTAACTTAAACCCAAAGGTTCCCTCAAAATAAATGAACGAAAGGTGGTAGAGTGGGAGGTGGAAAGGCCAATGCTGAATGGCAGAATTGATGCAGGAGATTGTGGGGAGAAAGCTTTAGGAAGCCCAGGGAAACCAGGAAAGGATGTGAAAGGGGAAGAGGGAGAAAAAGTAGCTGGAAAAGAGGTGGTGGAAAGTTGGCATCGCCTGATTTTCCACTTTTGGTGGTCCAGTCATGAAGAGAGATGTCTGTAAATATTTCAGGTGGAGGGTGTGGAGGGGAAATTGCCTGCAGCCTGTTTGTCTGGGGCAGGGCTTCAGCTGCTCCCCGACGTGGAGGGAATGCAGACAGAGCCCTGTCAGTCAGCGCCCGCGGCCGCGGGGACAGGATGTGACAGGGGTTAGAAGGGAGAGAGCTCAGGATGAAAAACTACTGCTTCCACAGGCTTGGAAATAAAAGCTTCAGATGGCATTTTTTATTTCCCTGTGTTGCACCTTTGTTTTTAAAAGGAGGGAGAAGAACGAGGTTATTTGTGGAGGCGTTAAGCAACAGAAAAATCCCTGACTTCAAGTTGCTGCTGGTTTCTCATTTTTTATATGTTTTTCTTTTATCCTGGATGCATCACTCTGCAGCATCTTCACAGGTTGAGGAATAAAACATGACATAACTAAGATGTACAGTGTGCTTTTTGGCTAAATGGTGAGACTGGTGAAACATTACAGTCATTTTTCTGGCTTTTATTTGAAATCATAAAGAGTTAAGTGCATCAGATTGCTGGGCTTATTTTTTTCTTCCCTTCTGTGAATGAAAAATTGAAGGAAGAGTGTGATAGTTAATTTAAGAGTTTGTTGGGAGAATATACTGACTGTGACATCATTAATTGAAATAAAGGATAGGAAACATCCTGAGCTGCAGGAAAAAAATATAAGGGAAAGTTTGGCAAATTACATAAAATACGAGATCTCAGGGTTCAAGATTTACTGCTAATGCAGTTCCCAGTTACCACTCAGTGGTGAACGTTCAGGAGCAGGGAATAGAACAACAGGGTGAGCTTTGGGAGGGGATCTGCTGTGGAGGTTTTTTCCCAGTGTCTCGCAAATTAATAGATATTTTTCAAAGTATATTCACTGAATCCCTACAAATGAGCTACCTCTCAACCTCTCTGTTTGAAGGAGTACACAGTAATTGTGGAACAAGTTTCCAAATATAAGAATTTATTAAGGTAGACACTAAATCCATATGTAGATACCCAGTATTTGTTTTCGGCATTTTGCTGTCAGAAAATGTCAGCAAATAAATGATGAAAGGTGTCTCTGGGTGCCTGGATGATTATGTTGGTACATTTGTAGATGTCTCAGAGTACCCCAGATGTAAGAGAGACTGACCAGGATAGGATCATTTATTATAGATAGCACCCAACTAATAGTCCTGTAAACCCAAAGTGCTGCTGTTAAAAACGGCTTCTTTGTCTTCAATTCTTTTGATTATCCTTCATGGTTAAATAGGATGAGATAAAAAGAGTGCATGAAACCGTAGAACTGCTCTTCTTTTCCGAGGAATACTAGTGGAGGGACGTTGCCCAGAGGAGCTGTGGCTGCCCCATCCCTGGGAAGTGTCCAAGGCCAGCTTGGACGGGGCTTGGAGCAGCCTGGGACAGTGGAAGGTGTCCCTGCCCATGGCAGGGGTGGCACTGGGTGAACTTTAAGGTCCCTTCCAACCCAAACCATCCTGTGACTCTCTAACATTTACCCCTAAGACTTGATGCCATTCTTCTGGATGACATCTCTGAGTTCAGAGAAAGGGGGAGGAATATCCTTCATGGTGTGAAGCTGTGAAGGTGAAGCCTCTCCTTGGGGTCCAGCAGCCCTGCAGCACCCAGTGTCAGCTTTGGCACTGCTGCCTGGGCCCTCGGTGCTGGGAGCAGAGGAGCTGCTTGGAGGGACCAAGTTCCTGTGGTTGTGTTCCTGACTCTTCCAACTTTCATGGCACCATTGTCCCGTTTCAGTGGTTTCTGAGGATCCTGCACAGCTCAGTGCCTGAGCAGATCTTGAGGAGAACAGTCCTTTTCTGGAAAAAAAAAATTGATTTGTAAACACTGGCAGAGATAAGAAAGGAAATCTGTAGTGGGAATAAGCATGTCAGGAATGCTGCAGTGACAAGATCAATTTGCTTCAATCAGTGTAGTGCCTTAGACTTCAGCAGCAGCTCTTGTCTGAAGGTACACGTGCCCAGGGAGTGTGTAGGATGGGCTCTCGTGGGCTGCCTCTGCTCCCAGTGGGCAGATTAAGTGTCCCAGCAGAGCAGACAGAGACAGAAGTCTAGGAAGCATAATTGTACACCTGTGTATCTCCTCTCAGAAGATGCTCTGCTTTGAAGTTTAAAACTTTAGGGGTGGGATGTTAGCACAGAAATTAATTTCTAGACAGCCGTGCTATCTGGTTAGAATAATTGCTTATTATCTGCTTCCCTGGGGTTTTAAGCTCTTGGAAACGACTGTTTACATCTCAGTGTGTGCTTAAAGGCAGGAGAAAATTGCACTCCATCATTTCAAGGCTCTGTTCTGGCTCTCTGAAGTGTGAGGAGGAAAAGAGAGTTTAGAGAAAACTTTCTCCTGACCTATTCCAGGAAGCTCCTGGGTTGGAAGGGACCTTTAACACATCTCATTCCACAGGCAGGGGCACCTTCCACCAGACCAGGTTGCTCCAAGCCCCATCCAGCCTGGCCTTGGACACTTCCAGGGATCCAGGGGCAGCCCCAGCTTCTCTGGGCACCCTGTGCCAGGGCCTCACCACCCTCACCGGGAACAATTTCTTCCCAATATCCAATCTAAACCTGCTCTCTGTCAATTTGAATCCATTTCCCCTTGCTCTGTCACTCCAGGCCCTTGTAGATTGTCTTTCTCCATCTTTCTTGTAGGCTCCCTTCAGATGCTGGAAGGGATCATACGATGTCTCTGCTTTTTAGTGTTATTCAAGCCATGAGTGACCTCAGTGCTGGTGAGTGGCCATGCTGGGGTGTGGGGGATAGAGAAGTTTTATTCTTTGTCCTTTTTATTTATTTATTTATTTGTTTGTTCCAAAGTCTGCAGTAAACACTGCCATAAACTATGCTGATGTAAAACAACTGCAAATTGAGGCATTATTTCATGTTATGTGTACCACAATTTTATTGCATTCACAGTTATTTACAGTATGTAAATAAGCTTCGTAGGGTAGAAAAATGTTCTGCTATAACTCAGTTGTTTGAGCATTAAAAAGAAGGGGAAGAGAATCAACCAAACCCCATAGAAGCAGGCAGCAATAAGATATTATGGATAATACTATGGAGATTTTTTTTTTGTTTTGTTATAGGATTAGCTCTGTTTGAAAATAGCACCCATTTCCTGAAACACTGAAATCTGTGTACTTCAGCTACCTGCATTGTGTTATAAATCCATAATGACTATTTTCCATCAAATATCGTGTTACAATTTGAATTATTAAATGCTAAATTGCTGTGTATGGATTGTAAAGCAATGAGAATTTCCTGCCAGTTGAAAGGGAGAGCTACTGTGGGTAAGAATTCAGCCTTTGATGAGCATTGCAGCGTCTGTAGACAGAAGCAATTATATGCAGATGGAGCCCAGGCAGCACAAAGATAAATGGAAGGTCCTTTTAAATCCTTCCTGCAGCATTCTCTACATGAATATGGACTGCAGTGTGATTGTCTGGCTTTTTTAGGGCTTAATTCTCATCCTGCTGAATGTAAAGGTAAAAACATCTATTAATTTCAGCAGCAGCAAGGTGGGGTGCTTTGGGAGCAGATTAAAGCAGGCTAACAATTTCTGGAGAGAGAAGTAGCAAACTTTGGCAGAAAAATATTACTTGGGTGCAGGTAGCTTGAGGAGCCTGTCCAGATGGGGAAGAGGCTTCTGTGTTTACCTTTATGCTCTGTATTGGTGCACTGGGTGTATGTCCAGGACCCTGATCGAGGTTAGTGGCACATTTTTCCCTGGAGGAATCACAGTGTTTGGCAAATAGAGCATGAGAGTGAGCCATTGTAAGCTGAGGCAGCAGAAAGGAGAGGTCCATTCTGGCAGTCCTGGCCAAAAAAAGAGGTTTTTGAAAGCCAGGTGAAGTTTGTGTTTGGTGGACCCAATGTGTGTGCCACCGAAAAGGAGACAAGGTACCTCCAGGTCCTCTGTTCTGTGTGGTCAGAGGAGCCAGTGGCCTCCCTGGACAGGGATGAATGGACCCTGTCAGCTCCACACATGTTTAGAGATCGTGGGAGGGTGGGAGAGGTGCTGTACAGGGTTCATAGCTGTTCATGAGAACGTGTTTATAGGAAATAAAGTCCCACGTTTGGCTGTCATGGGTGATGCTGGTGTGGCTGTGTCACCCAGCCACTGCTTGTCCCCTGCTCCCTGTAGTTACTGACAGGACATGATTGCTGCTGAATGCGAGCACAAAGCTCTTCATCCCGCTTGGAATCCATATCCTGGTTCACACAGAGAGGAACTCTCAGCTTCCCTGCAAAATATTTAGAAAACTAGACTAAACCCTTCTGTCAGATTTCATCACGAGCCGCGGTGAGGAGATGGCTCTTTCCACCACTGCTGCCTTCTCGTTAGGAGGGGCAGTGCCTTCCTTGCAGCCTGCAGGGCTGCCCCTGCCTTCTGAGAGTGTGCTGGGAGCTGTGCTGGCTCGGAGGGACTTTGTTTCAGGGGCAATAAATCTGCTTTTTGGGCAGCAGGATTTCCTGCTGCTTTTCCTATCAGCCAGATGAATGCACCTGCCTGCAGTGTGCTGTCGGGTCCAGCTGGGAGCTTGGCAGCTGCAGGAAAACAGAAAGTCTTGAAGGCCTAAAAGGCAGCAAAAGCAAATGCGGTTAAAATCCAAGTTCTGGCTCCCATTGGGGTGGGGAGGGTCTGCCCTGCCATGTGTGGTTTAGTCCTCGCTCTGTCCTTCTGCATTAGCTTCTGCTTTAAAGCCCTTTCAAGGGACAGGGGTGAGTGCTCCAGTGGCTGTGCCATGCCCTAGGACAGAGCAGTATGTGCTGCACCTTGTCCAGTGCTGAACTGCTCTTCCAGCATGTGGAGATGTGTGATGGTGATGTACCCACGTGGATGTCTCGAAAGCACATCAGCACCAGCTCTTCACAAAGCTCCTTTGGATAAAAGCTGTGGAACCCAGATTCCTAGCCCCTTTTTAGGCCTGATGGCACTGCAGTGGTGCAGAGAGAATTTGGAGTGGTTTGGAGGCAGCCTTTGAAGAGCAGAAGGAAGCACAGCAATTCCTTCGTTATTATTTTTTCAAGCAGCACACTCCGGGTTTCTCAACCTTTATTGAGACTGATGTTGTCAGGGACGAGCCTACATCTCCTTTCACCCCCAAGTGCATCCCCCAGACACTTTTATCTTTGCTTCCTTTCCCCTGTTTCTAAGAGTCGGGGAAGACATCACTCTCCCAAGCTCAGTGTGCTGGGATTTAATTGGTATCAGAAAAACCCCCAACCAGCAGAGCAGGATGAGCTGTGTCCAGGGCTCTTCTCTGTGTGTTTTCACTGCCTGTCACGATCAGACCCCCAGTAACGTGCTGCAATGAATCAGCACCTTGCAGACGTGGAATAAATTAGTCTTGGGAAAAGAACTTTACCATAGAAGCAACATAAACTTTGTTGTATTACCCTAAGGTGCCCAGTAATTGCTGTTGATTGGAAGGGAAAAGCCATCCAGAGGAGAAATGCAATTTGTTGCTGTGGCTACTAGCTCCCAGATTTATTATCTCTCCTCTTTCTCCCTGAGTGTTGTAAAACACACCACATATTCAGCTTGCTTTCTTTTGTTGTTGTTGTTGTTTTGTGGTTGGTTTTTTATTTATTTCAGAGTCAACCCTGTGTGCAGGTTTATGGCACTGGCAGGTGCAGCATCACTGTGGACTTGCACTGTAACTGCTCAGCGCTGGCATCTGTTCAGAGGCTGCCACTGAAACGTAAAACACCTTTCCCTGAAGTGCCCTCAGTGTCTGAGGTGGAGCCCAGCCTTGGCTCTGTGTTAAGGGAAAAGCGGAGAAAACCTCTGGGATGTTGGGTGGCCACGGCAGGAAAGAGTTTTCACGGGTTCAGGGAAGCGTGGACGTAATGTACATACACATATTGTGGCTGAAAAATAAATATCTTCATTTCAAAGATAAATTGCATGTGCAATGTTTTATACTTATGAAATTGGGAAGCCAGCACGAGGCAGAGAGAATAATTTCAGTGTGAGAGAGTGTGTAGTACCAAGGAGGAAGGGAGGGCCTTTCCCTAGAGGAAGAGGCAGGGTTGATTCTCCTGTTCCTCTCTAGGATTTTTGGGTGAGCCTGGAAAAGTCCTTCCAGCCCCTGAGCTCAGCAACAGCACTGCTCACCTTGGTGCTGAGCAGTGGTCAGGTATTGCTGGGAGGTGCCTTAGAGTGTTAGGGATGCTATTGCCCCTCTTCATACTGATCATTTCCCCTCTGCTTTCATTTGCATCTGCCTTCCACTGGTGGGGCTTTGCTTTTTGTGGGGCGAGTCCCGAATTCCACTAACACATCCTAAAAATATGTCCTGCAGAACAAAGCCATATGTTAAACATGGCACAGGAAATTGTTACACCGGAAATAAAAGCTAATGCATCAAGAGAGCACAGTGTCTTCTTCAGAGGCTGCTTTTTAGCACGGTAAATGAGGAAAAGATGTTGTTGTTGGCTCTTACATGGTCTGGGAGTTAAGAAATCTTAGTGGTATCTCCTTGATGGGAGCCTGGGAAACTGGCTCTTGATACAGGGGTCTCTTGGGCCAGCTGCAGCTTCCTGAGATCTCCTAATTTTCTCTGAAAAGATGCTCAGAGCTTTATTTGGACTGCCAAATGGATATTTTGATTAAACATCCTGATTTACCATTTGGAAAAAGAAATAGAATTCTTTCCTCACTCTGGAAGAGGGTTATTTAGTTAGGTTGGCTGCAGAAGAGAAATTCAGTAGGGTACCGGACACTTGTGAAGCAACCACTGTGCTCTGCTGGGTAATATTCCTTACTTTTCCCTTCCTCATGTGATCTGACAACTGGGATCTCATCTAAACATCCTTCATCTATCCAAACAGAGGCTAAAATCCACCTCCTTGCCACCACCTCATGCTCTTTGCCTGCTGTTTCCTCATGTTCTCCTACTGTTGGCTGCCCTGTGCTTCCCAGGCTGGGCGTGGCTCTGTTTGCAAGCAAGTCCTGGTTTTTTGTGTCCTGTCAGCCACTTTGGGACTTCGTCTCTCAGTCTGATGTTCTTGCTCTGAGTCCTTTCCCTTTGTGCAGCTCCTTGCTGGGCCGGGATGTGCCGTTCCAGGCACCAGAGAGGGTGAAGCTTTTGTCCTGCAGCTCCTCAGTGCTGTGGGGTGAGGGCTCGTTCTGGAGAGCTGGGGCTTTTCTCTCACTAAGCACGGGGCTACATTTTCCAAATAACTCCGATTCTGAACTGGCCAGGCAGTAAAAGAACTCGGGATTTTTGAACCTGCCTCACCTATTAACTAATGACAGACTTCCCGGCCAGGTTTTCAAACCTGGGGAGCACAGGGCAAGCTTAGATGTGTAGATGTTTGTTAATAAAATGGGATTTGTTCTGGGATCCTCATGGCAGGCTGAGCTTTTCTGCAGACATAAACTGCAGCTGCTGGGTGCTGTGTGCTTGCAGAAACACAAGTGTTGAGGCTGAGAAGGGCTGTGCAGCCCAAAAGCAGCATGAGCTCATGAGCTCGGGCAGAGGGTGTCCACGAGAGCCAGCAAACTCGTCACCACAGTTCACTAATTACCTCAATTACTGTGAGAGCCTCCTGATCCCACGCCAGCTTTTTAGCTTGTTCCTTGATCCCTGTTTAATGACAGAGTGCTCCCCTAGTTAATTTTTATATTTATGGCCCCTGCCATCACATTCTTTGGGTCTGTTAAATTTTATGCTCTGTGAAACTGTTCGGGATTCATGGTGACCCCAGCTGATGTGCACCAGAGCCAGCCAAAGTTCCCAAAAGCTTACAGAAAAAGAACAGGAAACTTGAAACTTCTGGTGCAACAAGCTCAAAGTGGGCAAATACACAAAGTGTTCTTGAAATTCTTCAGCCTGTAGAACTGGTTTTGTGTCAGGAAACTTTTTTCTCTAAATAAAATAGGCACTATTTTTTCACGGGAATTCATCATAAAGAAATCTACATATTGTCTCAGGAATTTGGGGGTTTCAGATTCTTGTTTGGCTCATATTCTTTACAGGTAAAAATAGTGGATTTTTAAAATGGTGATATAGCATCCCACTGTTTGTTTACGCTTGCAATCAAACACTATTTAAACTTCAGTGGTTGTCTATTCTTATTTAACGTATAATAGCTTTGTCTTGGATTTCAGTACATTCATAGGCTGAATTACTGTTATAATTAAAATGAAGACTTTTCCTATTCCAAACGAAGTTATCAGTTCAGCCATAGGTTTTTAAGAGAAGCAGGGAGATCAGTATTATAACCCAGGCTAACTTCTTGGCTAACACAAGCCATAGGATTTCACTCATTGATGTATGCACCCCAAAACCTTCTGGTTGGCCTGGAATGAAAATGTGTGTATGTGTGTATAAAATTTAATCTTCTTTGAAAGATATGAAATGATGGAAAAGCTTCTGCATCCCTCAGCAATCTGTTCCAATTTGTTAGAGTAAGTTCTCCTAACTCTTCCTTGGACCTTCATTCAGATAAGGTTGGAGTCATTTAAACTGCCTGTCTCATCACTCCTTTGCGTGCAAATGTTTTCTGTTGCCAGTGCTTCCAGCTGCTGTTCAGGTCATTCCCACACTTAATTTCAAGAGTTCATTGGAGCCTCTCATTCTCCACACAGCCCCTGGGGTTTTGTTGTATTTGAAAAATCAGAAGTATTTGATTGGCTTCCCTAACAAAATGTGCACGAGAAAACCTCACGTGAGGAAACAGGACAAGTCAGCAGCTGCCTGATTGTAGGAAGGTGTCAGCTAACCCACGTACTGCTGGGTGGGTAAATAAGGGAAACGGGGCTTGTGGGTTTGGTTTTCCCCCGTAAATAACACAGTCGCTTTTGGAGGCCACTCTGGGTTTAATCCCAAATCCCGAGCTCCCATCTCGAGCAGACTCTCGAGTCTCCATCTCCATCAGGGACGCTGCCTTTTGGGGCACGTGGTGCAGCCTGGGTTCTCAGTGTGCTCTGGCTGCTCCTTGCACTGAGGGTTTCCCTGGAGACACCAAGTGAAACTGTTGGGGTTTAGTTGGGGGTGTGACTTGAGGTGCATTGCACTGCTGTTACAGAACCGCGGAGTTACCCAGGTGGGGAAAGACCTCCAGGATCATCAAGTTCGACCTGTGACCGATCCCCACCTTGTTAGCTAAACCAGAGCACTGAGTGCCACATCCAGCCTTTCCTTGGACACCTCCAGGGATGGTGACTCCCCACCTCCCTGGAAGCCTGTTCCAGTGCCTGACCACGCTTTCAGTGAGGGATGCTGAAGGTGTGTATCCAAGGGGGCTGGTGCTCTGTTAAATCCTGGGTTTGCCCCCCACCATCAGGTCCGTGCTTTCAAGCTGGGGTCATCCTGGCTGTTGCAGCTCACCTGGTGCCTGTGGAGAGCACAGCTGGCTCGTTTCATCTCCTTGCTCTGGACATTCTGCTTTGTTTAATTTCCTTCTGATTCTCTCCACTTTTCTTCCTCTCTTTGCTACCAGGCCATTCTCCCAAGCCCTGCACTGCCCTTCCACTTGGCCTCATGCTCACTGTCCCCTGCCTTATTCCCCTCACAATTCAGTGTTTCCTTGTAAATCCACCTCAGCTGCTCCATACCTGCCCTGTGCCTCCAGGCACTTCTGCCAGCACTATTTCTGAGCATTTTGTCAATGCTTCCATCCTAGTTACCCATCATATCTGCTCCTACATGAATTCCCTGTCTTTTTAGCTGGTCACATCTCTGGGCATGAAGGGGAAAGAAATAATTGCTGCAGGGCACAGGGGTCAGGGTGTTGGCTGCTCTTCTACTCAGCTTTAACAAACCTGAGTGTTGGCCATTAACCATGGTAAAAACAGCTGTCTATTTCCAAGTACACTGGAGTATATTTATGAGTATACAGTGAGAAGACATGGAAATGTGGATATTCTGTTTAACAGCTAGAATTTAAAATGCTAGGGTTCTTTTTACTCTGGTCAATCAACATATTTTTTCCTTGAGCACTGCCATTCTAGAACCACAATAACCCCTCAATTAAATAGATGTTTAAACCTGTAAATTGCAGTAAGCAGAAGTGACCAGAATTGGTACCCTCTGCTGTTCCTTCCACGTGAATTGCAGAGCAGGGATACTCGTGTCAGCAGATGGAGAACCTGCCCAACACCACATCTGCCAAATCACTGGCTGAGCAGTGCTTAATTAGCAAACTGGAGCTGCCAAGGGATGCTCTGATCGTGTGGGGTTTGCATCCCCAGACCTGCTGGGGAGGGTCTGCAGCCCTCAGCTGGTGGTTCCTGAAGGAAGGGCTGCCTGCACCTGCAGTGGGAGGATGCTGGAATGATCCAGGGGGTTGCAAGCCTAAAGGCAGTTCTGGAGAGGAGCCTGGTGTTGGTTCCCAGGCTCCACCACTGAAGCTGATGGCATCCCCTGAGCTTCAGTGGTTAAATGGCTGCTTAAATATTTTATAGTACTTTGCATCTTTCAGTAAAACAGACATGAGGCTGTTGGAGTGCCCTGAAGATCCCAGCCTTTGGCTATGTGGTGCTGAAGCTCTCTCCTGACCGTGGAAGTCAACAGCAATGTTAGGGAATTCAGTGGAGGTGCAGTTGCTGTAGAGGAGCAGGGGAAGGCTGTGAGGGATAAAGATTTAAGGAGAATTTGCTCCTTCCAAGAGAAGTGATAGGCTGCTGCATCTCTGGGACCCTGCAGTCCCAGGGTACCATAGGGAGAGATGCTGCAGGAGGACCGTGATGGATGATAATGAATGCTTCTTTGCATTTGATTTACATTTTGTAGAGAGAAACATTTGTTAGTGGAGAGTAATGCTGTGGTCTTTGGTTTTTTTTGTCTGCTAATTCCTGATCCACTGATAAATCTTAATTATTCACATTCTGGCTGTTGTTAATTATCTGACTGACCCTTTTCAGAGCTCACTGGCATTTGGACAGGCTGGGCAGCCTGGCCCACCAGATCAGCTGGAAGTCTGGTCCAAGTGGAAAAGCAAAAGCAAAAAGAGCGGGAGGGAGAGCTGGGACAGCCTGGCAGCTCTTGGAAAGAACAGTCCAGCTTCAGGGGGACTTGGAGAGTTGCTTCCTTTGGATCGTGCCTCAAATGCCACCTCTGCCTTTCTTGTCCCAGGCTCCAGTCTGGCTCCTCTGGATCCGTTTGGTTCCCACAGGATGCACGGTGGAGCCAGGGCAGAATGGTGGATGTTCGAGAGAGGCAGCCTGGCCCTGGCTCAGTCCAAAGACGATCTTTTCCAAAGGGGTTTTGGTTGCTGCTCCAAAGTTGCAGTGCTGCCAGCTCAGGAAACAAAGTAGGAAACAACAAAAAGAAGCCAACCTTCCCTGCGAGCCACCGAGTCATAGCCTTTAAATCGAGAGATTTGGAAAACAAACAAAATGTCATTAATTTTTTTTCTGTGGTTTCTTGGACTTTTAATCTTCTTACTCTCATGGGTGATACTGTTCTTCATTTAAAATTCCCCGTAACCGCACACCCCTCTGATGGAGGCTGGGATAATCCTTTCTGAGGAGAGTTTCCGTGCATTAATTGCTTGTCTTGACTCTTTTCCTTCCCTTTTCTCCTACTTCACCCTACTTTTTGTCATGCAGAGACCTGCACTGGGGCTACAAAGTGTGGCTGGGTAGAAACAATGAATATATAACTGCTTCTCACATGTCTTCTGATTATTTTTTAATAAAATATTACATTGCTTGCACAGAAGTTATACATGAGAGTGTAACTGCATCATCAATGCCTTCTAATTGCTAGGAAAAATATTAGCCCAAACTGAGCTTAAGGTAACTTAGTGTTATAATTAAATTTAGAATCTGTCAATGTATCTCACAAAATGCTTCTCAGACATTCCAAGCACTTAAAATAATTTTAAATAATTTTCATTTCTTTATGCAGTTTCTGTCACCTCCATGGTGATATAAATTCGTCAGTAATTACAGTAAATATAAGCTTAATTAACTGTAATTAACTGTCCAAATAACCAGTAGTAATATATTTTTATTTTAATTCTCTTTTGGTTTTGTGGCTTCAAGAGTAATTGTTTGCTGAATGGTGGAGAAGAGAGTGAAGCATTGGCCCCTGCAGAGCAATCTGAACAGGAGGTATGAGATAAAAACCCACCAGGAGATGGGCATCACCTGCCTGGGCTGCGTTCTCACCTGTCTGAGGCAATTCTCAGCCTGTATCAGTACCAACCTGTGTTTAGTAGAAAAACTTGAGGCCATCAAATATCCCTTGGGGAATGTTGCTTATTAATCCTTATTCCTTGGCCTGTGACAGCCGGTCTCATTTTTTATTTTGCAGTGGAAAAACAAAAATCACATGCACAGAGCTTGGGATTTATATCCACCCCACAGAGGGTGTGTTCCTGTCAAATCCATCCAAGGCTGCCAAGAGATTGTTGTTTTATTTTTTATTTATTTTTTAATGTGATGGGAGAGGAAAGGAGGGGGGGGGTTCCTGATACTTTTATTCAGCTGACTAAAGAGCCCGTGTTAACATTCGCTTTATAAAACACAGCGTCGGCCTGTGTGTAAAATGAGCTTTGAAGTGCAGGGCTGACAAAGCCCGGGGGAAAGCGTGGCTTCATTAACAACTGCTGGTGCACTGCTGCAGCTCCGCTGGAATGTTTAGGGGAGAGGTTTTCTGTGTGAGCAAGAGGAGTTGCTGGGCTGAGACCGGCCCTGGCTGTGGCAGGAGGCTTTGGTGACCCTTTGTCCTCCTCTTCCAGCCCTGGCAGCGCCTTGAACCCGCAGGTGGGGTGGGAGGGCCAGCGTGTGACAGTAATCAACACTGATGTGACAGTAATCACCACTGATGTGAACGAGTCACTGTGCGTTGGAGAGCTTTGTCTTGTAGACTAGTGACATGGTAGTGGTTTGGGGTTGGGCTGTTGGGGTGCTTTGTCTTTTTTTGGGGGGTTGTTTTGGGGTTTGTTTTGGCTTTTTGTTGTTGTTCTGGGTTTTGATTCTCTTTTTGGTGGTGAGGTGTCTTAGGGCCCCAGGACTGCATGTCAGCAGTTCAGTGACCTGCTGGGTTCTGGTTCTCAGGTGCTTTTAGGTACTTAGGTATTTTTTTTTTAACAAAGAATCCACATAACTGTGTCATACATCTATACCTCAGCAGATTAATTTTAAATATACTTATATAATACAGCAAGTTAACCCATTCTTTTCTCTGTTTAATCTATCTTGCACAATTGGAAATGTACCTGGGAGACACGAGCCTGCAGCTCCCTTCTCACTCTCCTCCCAGCAGTGATTTGCATCCTTGCTTCTACATCCTTCCTTTGCTTCACAGAGCCCCAAAATATATCCTGTCCACTGATGGGACTGTGCTGAGCACAGATTGCTGTAATTAGGAAAGCATTCCTCCCTGGGAGGGTGGGGAGGCCCTGGCACAGGGTGCCCAGAGCAGCTGTGGCTGCCCCTGGATCCCTGGCAGTGCCCAAGGCCAGACTGGACAGGGCTTGGAGCAGCCTGGGACAGTGGAAGGTGTCCCTGTCCATGGCAGGGGGGGGACTGGAATGAGCTTTAAGGTCCCTTCCAACCCAAAGCATTCTCTGACTCCATGATTCTGTTAGAGACATTCTTAAGACCAGGTGAAATGACTGTCCAGGGGCAGGGGAAAAGCTCGGTATCAGTGCTGGCCTTAGACAATTGCAGTTCTTGGCTTTGAGATTTGGGGATCTGAGACTGGCTGATACAGAATGAAATACGAGCATCCTGAATTTTTCATGTTGCAGTTCAAGTATATTTGGGCTAGATTCATCAAAGGAATAACTGGGAGAGATATTTTTCATTTGTAGAATCCTAATGAATACATGACACCGCTATTCATTATTTATCTGCTTTCGTGTTTTAATTAATAGTTCTACTGGCCATTTCTGATTTTTTTTTCCTGATTTATAGAAAGCCATCACTTCAAAAATATTGAGTCATGCTGCTGTTTGTTACCTTTCGTAACTTTTCCTTAATATTAGGACAGAGTGAACTTTGCTATAACTTTTAATGCCATCTGTTTTGCTGTTCCTTTGAGTCCTGCCAAAATTTGTGGTTTTCCTCCCCCTGAATGCCTTTGCAATGCAGCTGACACGATTTTAGCCAGGGAAGGTGATGTTTCTTGTGCGGGAAGGAACCACTAGAGGACACCACCAGACGACACAAAAAGCAAACAAACACAGCTGTAAACAGAGGAGGTGGGGGGAAAAATTAGAGGGGATGGGAAAATGCTGGTTCCTGAGGTTTGGTGTGGATGGATGGAGCTAACCTAGCAGCTCCTTGTTGCCAGCCAGAACACATGGGCTGGGAATGACCAAATCCTTGCAACACCACGCTTGGGGTTGTCCTGTGCAGGGCCGGGAGTTGGACTTGATGATCCTTGTGGGTCCTTCCAGCTCAGGAGGTTTTATGGTTCTGGGACTGTGTTCTATGAGCTTTGTTCCTCGTGGTTCTAGGGCAGATCTGTCTGAAGGAGGCTCTCCCAGAAGCTCTGCAGAGCTGCTGTCACTGACCTGGAGGAGCTCTGGGCCCCTGCAGCAGGGCAGGGATGAGGGCGAGGTGACATTTCTCACCGTGGGAGCCCTTGCCACCCCTTCAGTGCTGGCCCTCGGTGGTTTCTGCAGGACAGTATCCTCTTGATCTGCTGGAGCTAATGGGAAAGATGATGGAAATATAAAGCAGACCTCTCCCTTGCAGGTTGCCCTTTAAAAAAGTGGCTTCAAACATGAGGGAACGTTTAAAACTTTCGAATGATGGATTTAATGGTAGGATAATGATGTCAACAAAGCAGTTAGGGCTGGGAGATGGCACAAATGTCAACATCTTCCCTGTGTTAAAGCTGTACCCGAGCCTGGTACAATTGTTTTTACTGCTGGGAAAAAACAATGACAAAACTTCCCCATTTTAAGCATCTCTAAAATACTCAAGGAAAATTGAATGTGAAGTATTTGCAGAAGATAACAAAGTCTGGTAATCGGGCTCCTGCCTCTAAACCAAAAGTCAGAGGCAAAAGGGGACAGTGAGATACTCTGCAACCCTAAATGCAAAAACCCCACGAAACCCAGTTGAAAAATTGCTTATTTTACAAGTGTCTCTCACATCTGTGTGGTGCAGTGGATATCAGAGGAGCTGTGAGCCCCGAGGATTTCTTAGAGGTCTTTTAATCCCACAGAAATGATGTAAGCCATGCGAAATCTCAGCTCTGATGACGATGATGGTGAGGCTCTGGTGATTGCTTGAGTTGCAAAAGGGTTTTGAGCTTGGCCTTTGACTTCCCCTCCTCGTTCTCTATACGAACACGGCTAAACACCCAAATGCCAGGGATTTCAGGCAATGCAAAAGCATCTGGGAGAATTTTCCTCTTATTTCTCCACTTATCTCGAAAATGCTTTTTAAAGTGGCTTTGAGTTTGCTTGTGAGAAACAAAACCACACACACACAAATGCACCCGCCCTGAAAAGCTGCTCTGAGCGTGAGAAGCTTTGCCTGTGAGTGGTAGGACCATGCCAAGCCTGAGGGCTCTTTTCCAGAGTTTTAACCAAATCCACCCATATTTGATTCTCACCATTTCTCTCAAGATGGCAAAACCCCCCAAAGAAACGACCAGCTGAAACAACAACCCCAAACATCTGATGTGGTTACTGATCAGGCATCAGGCTTTTTTTTTAACTGATCTTTCTTCACTGAGTTCCCTTTCCCTTCCTCTTTCCCTAACCTCTTCCCTCTTTTCTTTTTCCTTTTTGACTCTTATTTTGTCCTTTTGCCTCTTTTTTTGGTCCTTTTGTCTATTTTTTCACCTCTTTTCTTTTTCTTTGCGTCCCTGT